>JAHBCN010011783.1:0-28254 GCA_019359885.1 Listronotus oregonensis
AACCTAGCCATTTTTTTTAATTAATTTTTTTTTTTTAAAAAATTTGTTAAAAAATAAAAAAAAATTTAAAATTTTATTAAAAAAATTTTTTTAAGTTTTCTTTTTTGATCCAAAAAATTTTTAAAAATTTTATGGAAATTTTTTTAAAAATTTTTTTTTATAAATTTTTCTTTTTAAATTTTAAAAACCATTATTATAAATTTTTAAAAATTTAAAAAAATTTAAAAAATTTAAAATTTTAAATTAAAATATATATATATTTAATATTTATATATATATATATATATATATATATATATATATATATATATATATATATATATATTTTATATATATATATATATATATATATATATATATATATATATATATATATATAAATTTTAAAATTTTTTTTTTTTTTTTTTTTTTTTTTTTATGGCGAGGATAACAAAAAAAAAAAACTAACCAAACTTTTTTTTTAATGTAATTTTTTTTTTTAAAAAAATTTTTTTAAAAAAAAATAAAAAAAAATTTAAAAAATTTGATAAAAAAAAAAAATGTTTTTTAAGCTATTTCATTTTTGATGCGCAACGAAAAAAAATATAGAAATATTATAAAAAATTATTGCATGGCCTTCAAATCTATAATTAAAACACTAAAATTATTTTTTTGAGCTTTTAAATGAAAAAACATTTACGAAATTATTGTTTTTAAAATTTCAAACATGTTTTTTTATAAGTTTGAAGACAAACTTTAAAAAGCAATTGTAAATATCTTTATTTTTTGATTTTTTATGGCCAAAAAACAGTAAAGCTCCACTTTTATATAAATATATACCAATAAAAGAAATAAAATAATTACAGATTGTTTTTACGGGGTTTTTCGAAGGATTACTGAAGATGAGTAAAAAAAGCTTTACTATCCGAATAAAACTAACGCGTGGTCATAATTGTATATGATTGAGATTATTGCTAATTCCTGAATAAGTTACAATAGCTTTTCGGCTATTGTTTTGTTATTAAAATTGAAAATCAGAATTTTTCTTGATTTTTTTTTCGAGATGAATTTTGGTTTTAGGAACCAGCTTGACAGGTTATGTTATTCAAATGACAAGGTTAAATAGACTAAATTATTTGTTTTATATATTTTTAATTACCTATACTATGGTCGTCTATTAATAGAAAGTTATGTATTAATAGGCGCTATTTATGAATGATTTTGAATATGTTAATAATACTTATTAAAAATTAACGATGGCTAAAAAAAAACTTTACACATTTACGATATAAATCCAAAGCAACAATTTAATTTTTAAACCTAAAAAAATCTTGTTACTTCTAAAAATAAGGGGTTATGTTATAGTTTTAAGATCAAATATTGTAATCAGTAAACAAAAATAAAACTTATTTTTTGGTGATCGTTTATATTAGACTAGTTAATATTATCACTTACAAAATAATCCATTTATAGACCTATTTATACATAACTTTTTATTAATAAACGATTTTAATATACACATCTAAATATATTAAAAAAAAAACATTAAGAAAAAGAAAAATTTAAAATATACCTATTTTTCATAAATTTTCTTATATTAGAATGCTAGACAAATAAATATGTTAATATTCCAATTGATTTAAAACTATTTTTTCCAATGTCAAAAAGTAAAAAAAAGAGACGACAACTCCCAGTCTTTAAGTCAGACGTAGCTAAATATGAGTAAATAAAACCATATTTGCAAATAAATTTTAAAGAAAGATCCAAAAATAAGTTCCGCAAGGTAATATTTAAAAACAAATTCTGAAATAAATTATTTTTTTTTAAATACAAAGCCTAAAGCTCAAGCTACCAATACAAAGTCTGGTGGATAAGTACCATGGTTATTTAGAAGTAAATATTATATTAAAATATTATCATTATAAACATAATATAGATATTGATAATATTAATAACCAGGTTGTTGTCTCATTATGAAATATATTACAATTATATATAGAATAAATGGTAGTTTAAAAAAAAAATAAATAGAACAGTCTTTTATAGTCAACTGGACTAAAAAGTAAAAAAAAATATTTTTATTAATTTAATTATAGTAAAAAAGCGTGTGGTGCATTTTACAACATTTAATATCATCACGCTTTTTTACTATAATTGAATTATTAATAAGTAGATGAAAAGCCTGTCTCCGCCAGGCGAGAGACAATATTAAGTAGCCTCTGTCTCCGTAAGACGCCTTCCGTACGGCTAACGGTAAAAAAACATTTTTTCGCTTCTATTTTTGTCCCGGGGGCTTCGTTAGGTTCCAGCCACTGCTAAAGACTACCACTGTGCTAAATTTCATGATTTTAGCTCAAGCCATAACTTCAGAATCACGTGGACAGACAAATAAATATATAAACCTACCTACATATAAATATATCCACATTAGCAAATTATTATATATATATATATATATATATATATATATATATATATATATATATATATATATATATATATATATATATATATATATATATATATATATATATATATATATACAGGGTGATTCACATTGAGTGTCCTATTAAAAGTTCTGGGGAACCAAAAAAAATAACTTTTTGAAATTTGGCACACGGCCATAACAGGTAATGAGCTACATTTTAAAAATATTTTGGCAAGTGCTGCGTTGCCAGATCTAACCGAAACCAACGGCAACATTGTAATTTTAAATGGAACACCCTGTTTTTTATTACATATTCGGATTGTACGCAAAATTCTAAGTAAGTTTTATTAACATCTTCCTATACCTATACCTTACCGTTTTTAAGAAAATAATTAATCATTATTTTTTGTAAGGAAAATCACCATGTTAAAAAGGTTAAATATTTACGTGCCTAATGGAGCTGGATAATAGATATTTTTTTTTGGGTTAGACAATGCATGTTTTTGTAAGATCTACATGCTATTATAGCAATATATTCTACAGGTTGTCTCAAAAAATTTGCATTTTTACCGAAATTTAATATTGGTGAAAACTCATTTTTTTTAAATACAACAAACTGTATTTTATCTCATTTTTGAATAGACCAATTATTTACTCATTAAAACGTCTATACATCTTTCTATATCCATCTGCCACCGTTTTTTAAATATAAGCAATTTTTTTTTAAACCATTTATTCCTTATTAATCAAACAAAATAAATAATTTTTACCTTATATGTCAAATTGTTTTCAGAGCAATTTAAAATACAAACTTCCATGGCCTACCTAGGTAAATTGTAAATTAAGCTGGTGGTTTACTGTAGATAGTATTTAAAAAAGGGAAAAAATTAAACTTCGTTTGTAGTTAAAAAAGGGTGGCAGATGGGTATAGAAACATGTATGGACATTTTGTAGGTAAATTATTGGTCTATTTAAAAAAATGATAAAATACAGTATGTTGTATTTAAAAAAATTGAGTTTTAATCATTATTTAATATCGGGAAAAACGCAATTTTTTTGGGACATCCTGTAGGATATATTGCTATAATAGCCTGTAGATCTTTTAAATACATGCAATGTCTAACCCCATAAAAAATTTCTAGCATCCAGCTCGCTTAGGCACGTAAATATTAAACCTTTTTAACATGGTGATTTTTCTTAAAAATAGTGATTAATTATTTTCTTAAAAACGGTAAGAGATAGGTATAGGAAGATGTTTATAAAACTTACTTAGAATTTGGTGTAGAATCCGAATATGCAATAAAAAAACAGGGTGTTCCATTTAAAATAACAATGTTGCCGTTGGTTTCGGTTAGATCTGGCAACGCTGCACTTGCCAAAATATTTTTAAAAATGAAGCTTATTACCTGTTATGGCCGTGTGCCATAATATTATATATATATATAATATATATATATTATATATATATATATATATATATATATATTATATATATATATATATATATATATATATATATATATATATATATATTATATATATATTCTACTTTTCAGCCCGGTTTTGTCATTAATTTTTTTTTCCATACAATTTATTTTCTTATATTTTAGTTACATTAAAACAACAAAAGTAATCTTAATCAAGAGCCTTGATTATGGCGAATGCGCAAGGTTTGTCATTTTGACAAAAAAAATTATTTTATCTTGTGGCGCATGGTCAGAACAGTTATAAGATTATTGTATTGTCGTCGACCCTTCCCTGTGCAAATTTTCTAGTTAATCAGACTTCTTGAAATTGGTGAAAATTAGGTTGAAAGATTCCGTTACATAAATAGATACAAACAGGTAAAGCTAATATAAGCGTGTTAAAAATAGGGTTGGTATAGTTAACTAGATATATATTAATAAAAACATTCATTTGCTTTATTTTATTTTAAATGTTAGAAAAAATCAACTTCTGCTTACGTGTGATATAAATGACAAATACTGTTTGGGCTTATTACTTTGTAGTTAAAATAACCTTGTCACTCAGATATCAACATTAAGACATTTGTTAGGTTGGTTACCTAAAACCAAAATTCACCTCGAAAAAAATTAAAGAAAAATTATGATTTCCAAAACTTATTAACAAAACTATCCCGAAAAAAACTAAACCAAAACTAAATACTAATTAACAATTAATGACTTTAAAGTTAGGGGCGTTATTAACGAATAAAAACAATTCAATTATAGCCCCTTTTGTATGATTTTCTGTTAATAAACAATTTTACAACCTTATTAATACTAATGGATTAAAAAAAAATAATAACTATTGGACATATTTATTACCGTTTCTTTTTTTATATATCAAAATTTTGCTATGTTGAAAGCAATCAATTATATTGAGATCACTTGAAAAAACTAAATCTTTATTAGGCCTCTTCTTGAATTTATCAGATTAAAATTTAAAAGTATTTTTAAATAAATATTTTTCATCGTATTCGTTTTATTAAAAGTGTATTTGCCTTTCTAAAATTAAAATTTATTTGTATGTTTTTTATTTCCAAATGAAATGTAAGCAATTTATTAAAATTATAAAATTAAAAAGAAAGTTCAAAATAATTAAAAACCGGATTAAAAAATAAATTAAAAAATTAATAAAATTTTTTTTTTTTAAGAATTGATTATAATTTTTACCCCCTTTTTTACAGTAAATGTACAAAAAAAAATTTTTTAACCTTTAAAAAAAAAAAAAATTAAACTTACTGAACATGGAACATTCGATAAAAAATCTGAGGTCGAAATTATCGAAAACGCAATAAAGATTTCCATTTTATCAAAATATAAAAATAAATAAATAAAGAGACAAATTAATAAACTTTGCTGGCCTATAAAATATTAAAAAACATGTTAACGTATAAATGTTTTAATGTTGCTTTTGCTTTGTGTAAAGTTTAATCCTAAAACTGGAAAATAAACTTTTATAAACTTTCCTTTCCTTGCCATATTGTAAATAAACTGGTTTAATTAACTTTAAAAATTAAAAGTTTAAAACATGTACGTATATTTTACTTTTTAAAAAACAGAATATTTTTGATTTCGCAAAAAAGTTATTTTAAATCCCACCTTTAAATTTTAGCCTAATGGCTTATAATTTTAACATGATTTTTTGTTTACTTCTTTAGGTGATCAAACTAGATTTTATTTTAAATTGGTTTTAAAAATTATATTTCTTTTAGGATTTAGAAATCAAAATAGTTTTTTTACTGTCTTTAATAGTTTACTTCTACCTCGTAAATGCTAAGCCTTATTTATTTTTTAAATGTTATTTTTTTTATTAAGAAAAAATACAGACCTTTAACAGGAAAAAGATAATCAAATCAAAAAGAAAGAAGATATCAATATGGAACAGGAAAACATGTTCAAATGTTTAGTTTAAATACTTTGTACGCACGTTTTTTTAATATTAATTTATTATTTTTAAATGAATATAAAGGTGCTCGCCCACTAGCGCGACGTAACGCGACGCGACTCTGTTGTCCGCCCACTGGGTGACGCGAAGAGACGCGGCGCGACGCGAACCTTCCAAAATGTGGCACTCGGCTGCAAATTGTCATGGAGAGCTCAACGGGCAAAGATATTTTTGTTTTTGGAGTAAATGCTGCTTTGGGACCATGAAATTAATCGAAAGGGAAATGCGTGTTAAGAATTCCATCACTTATTTCCAGATTTGGGAAAAGATGCGAGCACATTTTTCAGATACTTTCGCATGTCGGAAGAAAAATTGTTTGAACTAAGTTTAATACAGACGTCTATAGAACACCAAAAAAAGTTACTTTCACATACCTTAAAACCAAAAACCACTAAATATCTTTTTTATTTAGTTTATTTAAAAGGTGGTAACAGAACAGAGCAACAGAGCAACATAAGATTCTTCACAATGATACCCAAAGGGGGCTGATAAGACTCGAATGCCATGCGACATTGTCCCTTGCTTACTCTCCCGACTTGTCTCGAGGTGTCGTGTCGCGTCGCGCCGCGTCGCATTGCCTAGATGGGCGGGCTTTAGTTTGATTACATGTAAGGTATCCCTTATGCGCTAGTGGGCGAGCACCTTAAAGCGTTTCTTTTATTTTTCATTTTGTTTTAATGCAAGAACCTGAAAAAAGTAAACATGTCAATTTCGACAAGCATAACACTTTTTTTATTAAAAAGGATTAGACAATGTTATGGGTTTAATAATACCAAAATCTTGAATTTCATTATCTTTATTTGTTTATAGATACACAACATTTCGGTTAGTGATGTATCTCCAATCGTTATTAAGTAATTACTTGAAAACGGTTGGAGATACATCACTAACCAAACTTGTGTATCAATTAACAAATAAAGACAACGAAAGTCCAAAATTTTAGTGTTATTAAACCCTTTTTTACCTAAATGTTTTAACCATAAAGAAAGTAATTTAAAAAAACTTAAAATTTAATACCGGTGATACTAAGCAAAAAAAATATGCAAATGAAAATTAGCAGCTTGTCTTAATTGTACCTTTGTAAACACAGACCATTTTTTTTTCGTTATTATGCCAGACCTATGAAGTATAGCGTGCTTGTTAGTATTTTAATTTATTTTATTTTCATTGAAACAAAATATGCACAGGTTTTTAATAAGTAGGGAAAAAGTTGTAAATTAATTTGTTTAAATAGTTTGTAAATGTGAAAAATTGATTGAAAATCAATTTACTATTTTTTAACAAAAATATTAGGCGTTTCTTTAAAATACAAATTTATCTCTTTAAGCAAGTAATTGAAAATAGTAAACAAGTTAATTTTTCAAAGCATAAAATCCTTTTAAGTGTACCCGGTGTTTTTTTAAAATAAAACAAGTGGATTAAAAGGTAGCTGGTAATACAAAGCAAAACAAAATATGCAAATTAAAATTAGCAGCTTGTCCTTAATGTACCTACATAAACGCAGCCTGTTTTTTTATTCGTTTTTATGTCGCAAATAATAAGTACCATGTGCTTGTTAGCATTAAAAAATTGCTTAGAATATATATTTACTTCGGTAAAATATAAAAATGTGGAAAATATTTTATTATATTAATGAGAAATAGTAAATAAATTTGTTTAAATATTTGTAAATATGTTAGGTATGTTAAAAAATATTTATTATTTTAAAAAATATTCCAAGCATTTCTTTGATGTATAAGTCTTATATTTTTATTATTTTTAAGCAAATACCCCAAATAAGAAAATATGTTAATTCTTACAAGTTTTTTAATTGTATTGTACTCTTTATAAAAAAAATAATAACAAGCTTAAAACTTTATTACATACAGAAAAAATGTTACAAAGAAAATACATTAAAATTAAGCATAATTGGTATTCAGTTATTTTAAAATTTTGTTAAAATTTTTATTGTAGCAAAAAATAAATATTCTTTAATTATACCACACTATTTAATAAATTTTTAATTAAAATCAAAAAATATCAAAGAGAAAAAATATGATTGGATAAATTTTATACAGTTATATCTTAATAATTTCAATTTATATATAGGATGTAAAAAGTATGATGCTCATCATTTTAATAGGACATATAGAGCTCAAAACAAGTCAAAAAGCCAAAAACATATGGGTCAAAAAGTTAATCGTTTTCGAATTATGACCTTTCAAAGTTTAAAAGTTGCAACATCGCGCCTGTTTCTTTGGGAAAGCGAGTCGACCGACGAAGATTTTTTGCGATGGTTTTCATTTTACTTTTTTTAAGGGGATGTTCATTACATACAAATAAAAAAATTACTTCTTGCAATTTATTTTGATATTTAATACGAAATTAAATTTAAGTAAAAAACGACAAAATTATTGTTTGGTTTTTATTTGTTATTAAAAATAGTTGTACTTACCAAAAAAATAGGCTAAATATAAATTTTAAAAACAAAAAATTTTTAATTTTGTTTTAAAACAGCACTTTTTTTTATTTGCTTAAAAAATAAGATTTCTCGGTTGCACACATTCCGTTTCTAAAATCTTTATACATTTGCACTACGTTTGTGGTAAATTTAAAACATATTGGCATATTTTTCCGATAACAATTTTATTTTTTAAAAAGCATTTTTTTTTTTTGCTTAAAGAATGGATTTCTCGGTTGCAAATTCCTTTTTAAAAAACTTTGGTACATTTGCACTACGTTTTTGGAAATTTAAAAAATATGGATTTTTTCCGGGGTTTTAAAAACAAAAAAACTATCCCCCGGCCGGTGAGCAATATTAAGTACTTTACTCAGCACCAGGATGCTCTGTTGCCAATTGTTTTTTTTTTTAACTGGGGAAAAATTATTCATATTTTTTTTTTGTAGATTGTAACATTTAAAACTTATTTTTTTTTTTACCTTTTTTATCACTAATAATTTTTTAAGACAAAGTTTTCAATTCTTAAGATTTTTAAAAAAATTTTTTTTCCAATTCTAACGACATCATATAGAAAAAAAACCTTCAAGTTTGGACAAAAAGTCATATAGATTTTTTTACTTTTTTGAGCTCTACTATCGCCCATTTAATCTGAGCATGATACTTTTTACACCCTGTATATTAAACCAACAGTTTATAATTAAAAAATTAGGGTTACTTTAAAATTGTCAAGCACATTTCTAAAAGATCTTAAAAAAATTCATAAATAAAACAAAATTTAAATAAATTGATAAATATTATTAAAAATATTTTAATATTAATTATATAAAAAATTATATTATTAGGATTTCTACCATTAGTTTTTTAAAATACACAGAACGGACATTTAAAAACTAATAATATGGATCAGTTTTTAAAATGATGCTAAAAAATATTTATTTTGACAATTTTAATTTAATTTAAAAAATAAATTTTTATTGTTTATAACTTGCAGCAATTTAAGAAGCATTTTTTCATAAATATATTAAATGTTGTTTATTTATTTTACACCTTCTAAAAATTTTATATTATAAAAAAATACCTGAAAAAAACATACACCAGTACTTTTTCGTTATAATGCTAGATTTAAAAGTAGAATGTGCTTCTTATTAATTTTTACTTAAAACTTCTCTTTTTTATTTTAGTAATAAAAAATTAACTTAAAATACTACATCAATAATAAACGGCAATATATATTAATGTTTACGATAGTGCTTTAAAACAAAAAGCAATTTAGCAAAACTTTTAAAACTTATTATTATATTTAGTATATTTTTATTTTTTGGTATTCCACCACACATTTTAATTAAACTAAAAAATTGTTTGGGTAAACCATCAATATATATATTAAAACAAAAAATTAACATATTAATATATACATATTAAAATACAATAATTAATTTTTTTACATAAACTTTTTAATTAAGATTTTTTTCATTAAATAAAATTTAAAGAAAAAAAATGTTTAACTGATAATAAATAATAACTTAAGTAAGAAATTTACATAATTTTATAATAAATTAAAACCAGGTAAAAAAATCAAAATTTTAAATTTGATTGTGGTAAATTAAGTAATTTAAATTATAGCAAAATAATAATGCCATTCTATAAAGAAACAAAAAAAGGAAGAATCAAAATTAGTAGCAACAATTTAAAATTTGTTTTTGACACCCTATTAAATAAGGTCGAAAAACTATTTATATATTTCTCAAATTAAAACTGCCTTTTAGTGAGCTATACATTAGGTAACTTTGCCTTATTTTATTTTTCTCTTTTAGTTTCCGAAAATTTAGTTGCTAAGGTTAGAATTTGGAACACCCTGTAAAAAGTTTTTAATAAAAGTTACTTTACTACAGAAAAATTTATTTCGTATAAGTCGTACTTCTTTATACGGCATCATTTTAATCATTATTTATATTGTTTTTTTTTTAGTTTCTTTTAAGTTAATTAAATAACAAGTTATATTTTTTATATACATCATCAGGTGTAAATGTGGACTATATTATGTGAGAATTAATTAACTTTGCTGTACTAACTGGTAACTTTGTTTTAATTTTACGTTTCTTTATTCTTACCGCAATACAAAAATTATACCATATGGTTTTAGAATTTACTGGAATACAGCACTTGTCATGCAAAACAAGCCGGATATGTAAATGAAAATGTGCAGCCCGACTTAAATATGCCTTTGTAAACGATGACCACTACCGAATAGTAATGACTTTGCTGTCCGACGACTGTACAGGAACCGTGTGCATATTTACATTAAAAAAGTAATGCTTTATTATTTGGTTAAATTTAAAATTAAAAGTTTGTGCAATAATGCGCTATTGTTTTGGTAAAATTAAAATAAAAGCAACATTTAAAAAAAATAAATAAAAGAAAATTTTGTTTTTTTTTGAATTGGTTTTTTTTAAATTAAATTAAAACATGGAAATGGCAAATAATAAAAAGATTTTCTATTTTCTACTATCTACACTTTTAATTTGTCATAACTTGCAGAAATATGAAAGACATTAAGTTTTATTAATTTATTTTATCCCTTCTTAGAATTACATACCAGTACATAAAATAGTCTTCACAAGAAATAAGATAGACTATTAATTTGTTCTCGAATGTTTTACCGCAAAGTAAATTACCCAACTTAAAACATCGTATACCTTCGTAAATATAAAGTTAATGTTCAGTACTTAACCAAACTTTAGGGTTTATAAAATTTTTATTGCTTTTTAATTTACTCTAACTATTAAAATAACGTAAATGGGATGGCTTGACAAAAGGCCTTAATATTTATTATTTCTGGCTGAGAAAAAACGTGTATGTTCAAAGGGGAAAGTCACTAAGTACACTTCTTTAAAAAAAATAGTTGCGGTACCCTACCCCTAACTGCTCTTTAAGTACTGTTAGAGTCTGAGGAGCGTAGCGTTAGTTTAATTAGTAGTCTGCGGCTTAGAATGTCCCCTGTATGTTGGATCAGAGATAAATTATGCTGCTGGCCTTTGTAAACGGTTAAAAAGAGGTGTTTTCTATTATCTAAAGGTATAAAAGGACATATAACACATAAGGAAATATGTCTCTTTAAACCAAACCATGAATTTAGTGTTTTACCGCGTCGCCCTTTTACCATTGCTAGACCATCATACATATCTCCTATACTTTCCCTATATTGGGTGACTTTTACTTTTAAACCGACGATTTAACCACGGTTATTATAAGATAAGCTTGCACCTATATGACTTGTTGTTATACCAGTATTTTACATTCAATCAATTTTAACGAAAATGTTAAACTAACGGAAACAGGTTTAAAATTTAAAAAAAAACAACAAATTATGGTTGTCAAAAGGTAAAAAAAGCGTCATTAACAGAAATGCCAATATCATATTATACAAAATTATTTTATATCGTTACAAATAACACCAAGACATATGTCAAAAATTAAAGCAAAATCAGAATATTTGCAAACAAATTACTATAGTTATTAAGGTATCAAGGGTATTATAAGGATATTAACGCTGGTGTGTTTCCCGAGGGCCTTTGGTCCGAGGGATATACGTTGACAAAAAGCGTTATTATCCTTAATACCCGTGATGCCTTCAACGTTTAATGTCCGGCTAAATATTCTTTATATGAGAAAAATTTGAATGAATTTTGAGCGTATTAGTTTAAACCAAATCAAGTACTAGCATTTACCTGAAAAAATTGTGGAAACGTAATTGTGGTAACCATGGTTTTAAGTTATTTGTCAATAAGACAGCACATAAAAAATAATTTTGCGATTGAGGCATAAAAATGTCCGAAGTAGTGGAAAATACCCATCTCCCCGAAGATATTTTAGTGAAAGCTGCTAAAGCTGAGCATGCGCTTGTGCCAGAAAAAACTGGGCGGATTTACGAGAAAGAATATTTCCATTTTGAGGCCTGGCTGACGGAACACTGCGTGGACCGTGTGGACGAAACCGTTTTGATGGCTTATTTTTAAGATTTGTCAGAGTCATATTCTGCAAATTCCCTTTGAACAAAGTTTTCAATGTTACGTAAAGAGTTACTAGTTCATAAGAAGTAATGAAAAGTTGATGCAACAGTTCCCAAAGAAACTTGGGAGAAATTATCAGCCTAAAAGTCGAAGGTTCTGAGTCGCGAAGAAGTTATTACTTTTTTGAAAGAAGCGCCGACTGAAAAATATTTGGCATATAAAGTTGCATTAGTGATAGGTGTATTCGGAGCTTGTAGAAGAGACGAGTTTGTGAAATGAAATTTTTCGATGTGCGTAATATGGGTCAGCATATATTTATTGACATTCCACAAAGTAAAAATGGGCAGGCAAGGAGCTTTTTGGCTATTGATGATAGTGAAATGTGCGCAACAAAGTTAATTCGGGACTATGTATCTTTGCGACCTAAAAGTGCACCTATTGATAGGTTTTTTGTGCTATCGTGATAAACGATGTACTGTGCAGCCTATAGGTAAAAATACATTTGGAAATATACCCTTTAAGATTGCTACATATTTAGGTTTACCTGATGCTAAGGCGTACACAGGTCATTGTTTAAGACGTACAGCGGCAACCATTTATTCTGATGCGGGAGGTTGTTCCGAGACCTTAATGAGGTTAGGAGGCTGGAAGAGTTTTTCGATAGCACAAGAGTACGTGGATGATAGTGAAAGCTCCAAATTGGCTAATGCTTCCCTTGTAGTTGAGAAAAGTATTACTTCAAGTAACACAGCAACTGCGGTGGGAATGGAATTTTCCGGTCAGTTTGAAAATTGTACGGTTTACTTAATAAAATAATTTTTATTATGATAAGTATATTGTGTAAGTATGTTTTGGTAATTGTCTCGAAAGTTGCCTCCTCTCCGATTTTGACCAAATTTGGTATACGGGGGTTTTTTGGGGCGCTGATTACGACTCTGAAAAAATATTTTTTCGGCACGAGATATTCATCATCAAAGTTGAAAATCAAACTAACCTTATTTACACTATTCCTCCTTCTTTTTGCACAGAATTCTTGATTTTTACACTACATTGGCATACAATATTTTACAAACACCTTTTAATAACTTGTTTTTTATATTTAATTTACACTTTTTTCCCATTTAATTGCAAACATCCACTTTCACACGCCCCAACGTGGCCGCAACCATGTATACACTAGCAAATATGGCTGCTGCCTTTGAACTTAAAAGTTTGCAATTTAATTCAAAAAAGGTGTAAAATAAATAAAAATACAAGGTTTTAAAAGGTGTTTATAAAATATTGTGTGCCACTTTAGTGTAAACATCAAGAATTGTGTTTAAAAAGAAGGGGGAATATAGTGAAAATGTAGTTAGTTGATTTTCAACTTTGATGATGAATATCTCGAAAACGAAACGTTGTCAAAAAATATTTTTTTAGATTCGTAATCAGCGCCCCAAAAAAACCCCGCATACCAAATTTGGTCAAAATCGGAGAAGAGGCAACTTTCGAGACAATTACCTATGTTTTATTTTAATAAATGCTTAAATAAAGATAATTTATTGCTTATTTATTGGTAAATTTGTAGGCCCTAGGGTGTTATTTTTTTTAATAACGCCCTAGGGTAATATTTCGTATTTAACTGACTTTGACATAATATTATTATTTGTCAAATAATATACCAATCGGACATTAAATATTTAAAAATCTTTTAATTTTCTGCCAAAAAGTTATACACATAAACCTAATTAAGAAACAATCCTAATTTTTCTTTTTGGTAATCGTTTATTTTATTTACTCTAAACGTATAATAAATTATTTACTAAAATGCCCTCATTACTGTACGATTTTTTGGTAATAAGAGATTATAGCACTGGCAACTAAAACTGCACAAAACAAATATTGTTTCTATTAATAACTTGTTATTGAAACAACAACCATTAAAACATTTATTCACGTTGGTTGCCTACAACCGAGATATATCCCGAATTTTTTTAATTCTGATTTTTACCAATTTAATAACCAAACGATTGCAAAAAAAAAATTGTAACTAACATAGACGTTAATTGGCGATTAATGATTTCAAACCTTAACGCGGTGTCTAAGCTCGCTCATTAAACGGCCTCAATCAGTTATCGCCCTTTTAATACCCTTGTTTGTTAAATAGCTATAATCAGTTGGTTACCGCACATTATTAGCAGTTAAGACTTTTCTTATTGTATATTATAATAAATAAATACAACGCACCAAGATCAAAATATTCTAGGGTAATATGGCATTTGGTAAATAGTATTTCTACCAATTTTTACAAATTCGCTAAAAAACGTACATTTATATGCATACCTTTTTATTTTTAAAACTGTAATTTCCAAATAAAAGCTAAAGCGTATGGCTCTAAAATTAACTAAAATAGAACACTCTACACGAAAAACAAACAGACTATGCAAATGAAAATTCGCAGCTTAAATAATATGCCCTTTTGTAAATGATGCTCACAAATGCATACTAAATATTTGCCTGACATTCCAGACTACACAATTGCCGTCTGGTTCCTGACGAGTTAAAAAATGGATCCAACGTACTTTTATTTAAATAAATGTAAAGCATGATGGTCGCGATATGCAAGTTTGCATAGTAATAAAGTGCTACTTTAATAAATGGGTTTCTAAGTGCAATTATAAATTATATATACTAAGTGAAAACGAAAATAGAACATAGAGAATTTATAAATTTATTTTAATTATATTTTAAAAACTTATTTATCCTTAATTTAGTACTAAAGAACTTCCTTTTCTTGTATTCTCTTCAAAAAAATTACTGTCTAAGACACGAGAAATACAACATAGAGCTGGAGGAAACATGACAACAAATAACAACAATCATAGAAGAAGCAGACACAGAAACCATTGGAAGAAGGAAGAAACGGCCAAAAAGAAAGTGGTTTAACAAAGAATGAGGAGCGCTAGAAATAAAGCAAAAAAACGACTGATAATGCTAACAAACCTTACAGATGAGAACAAGGAAGAATTTTACAGGACAAGAACAGAGACAAGACGATTGCTTAGAGCTAAAAAGAATAACCACCTGGAACATTAAATACGGGAAAAAGACAGAAATAGGGATATGAATCAAGAACGGAGATTCTTTAGGGAAGTAAACCAAGTAAGAAAAGGTGATTGTGTTGAAGAAACAAAAGCCATGAGAAATAAAACAGGCGAGCTAACAATGACAAAAACGGAAACTGTCGGAAAATGAAAGGAGTACTTTCAGCAGTTACTAAATATTGAGAGCGAGACAGAGGAAGAAAACATTGCCTTCCATTCAGCAGATGTAAGAATACAAACACCAACACTTCAAGAAGTTAATAATGCGATAACATCTGATATAAATGGAGAATTGCTAAAAAAGGAAGAAAACGTTCTGCACCAAAGAATATATGAAATGATTCTAAAGATATGGGAACAACAGAAAATACCTAAAGAGTGGAACGAAAATGTCATTATACCCATACATAAGAAAGGAAGCAAGGAACAATTTCAAGTAGAACTAACACAAAAGTGCGTAACAAACTCTTATACACGGGTAAGGGTGGAAAATAGAACATCAACGCCATTCAGTGTAACATCGGGACTCAAACAAGGAGACTCCCTATCACCATTGTTATTTAATTTTGCCTTGGAATGTGCAGTTAGCAAAATAGCGTCGGAGCTAACAAAAGGTTTTGCTCATCAGGGATTAAAACTGCTGTTGGCCTTTGCTGATGACATAGACACAGTGGCCCATTCAACAAGAGACATGCAAGAGGTTTTTTACAGCTGGAAAAAGAAGCAGGTAATCTGGGCCTACGAGTAAACGAAGAAAAAACAAAATACATGGTAGTTACAAAGAACCCAAGGCCCCGAATCAGGCAGAATATAACCCTTGATGAGTTCAACTTCGAAGTAGATGACAATCGAGTGAAAAAGGATGTCTCAGTACGAATAATGGCAGGAAATAGGGCGTTTAACTCTCTCACAACATTACTAAATTCTATACTGTTAAAGAGACAATCCAAACTAACTTTGTACAGATCAATAATTTGCCCGGTAGTTACTTATGGCAGCGAAACCTGGACCCTTAATCAACGGGAAATAAATAAGCTTCTTGTGTTTGAAAGAAAAGTCCTCAGAATGATATTTGGATCCAATAGAGATGAAACAACAGAAGTGTGAAAAAGACGCCACAATGCTGAATTGGCGGCAATGTATGGCAGTGAAAACATAGTCAGACACATAAAAGCTAACCGGATAAGATAGGCAGGTCATGTAGTAAGATCAGAAGGCCACATATTGATAAAAACAGTATTTCTTGAGAAACCAGATGGCAGAAGATCAATAGGTAGATCCAAAAAAAGATAAAAGGATGCTGTCGATGCAGATTTATCTAAGATGGGAGTCCAGCAGTGGCAGAAGATGGAGAGCAATAGTGGATACGGCTAAGACTCACCCAGAGTTGTAGTGCCAGGGAAGAAGAAGAAGTATTTGCTTCAAAAAAGGACTTATTTCAGTTAAATATTTTTGTGACCCATTCCAAAGAAGTTGTCCTGGTAACTTCTTTGGACCGAGTCCAAATACATTTAACAACAAGACTATATTTAATATAATAGGTAGGAGCAAAAATATAATTAAATTGCAATTATTTATGCTTATTCAGTCAAAAATTAACTGCCGTTGACCAACGACTAATCATACATAAAAAAGGTTAAATATTTTTTTAAAATATGAACAAAAAATGTTGTTTGTAACACGTACCTAAATCAGTTTATTGCTGCTATTTAACAGCAACAATTTATCCCAAAAACTGGATACTTGTTACAAAAATAACTATTTCAGCCCTATTTAAGTTTTCCTGGATTTCCAAACCGATCTACCGCCTGTTCAACTGATATTTTACAGATTTTTGCCGACATTTGTGAAAAAAAAGATCTTTAAGTACCATTCTAAGATATTATCAGTCATGGATCCAAGATTTCTGAGGACATAGAGCCAGGAGTAACAGAGGTTGTAGGAAGACAAAAAGAGCGTCAAGGTTGCCTGCTAATTTAAGATTTAAAGGGTATATAAAGCACAGTTTACACAGATATTTTTGGTAATTAAAATTTCGTAGCTAACCACTAGTGCCATCTTTTAAAAAAGCTGTATAGAATCTAGAAAACCCAAATTCGCACCAAACTTGGCTTTTTTCTGTTTTTATATAAAAAGAAACTGTCAAAGATAGCCATATTTTCCTTTAAAGGCCCCCACAAACTTCGTTTTCTTTAAGCAAATAAACAAAATAATTTTTGCAAATCCTTATTGGTGCATTTTTTGCAAGAAAAGTCAAAAATTATGCTTTCCTGCTTGTAAAATATTTAATAAAGGCCCAAACTTTTTTTAGTAGTAAATATTAATTATTATGATAAAATAAGCAACTGCAATTTTTGTTTATGGAATAGAATTTAATTTTTATAAACAACCTTTAAATAATTTATTTATATGTTAAATTTTAAAACCATTAAATTTTGTCTGTTAAAGAATAGCATTAAAAAGCTTAGTTATGTAAAAACATAATTCAATTAAATAGAAATATAGCTGTAATTTTGTATCTGATTTTAAATAATTTTGCAGTGATTATCAAGAATATTAATAAACTGTATAAATAAACAGAAAATATAAAATAAAACAATATTGCAGGATACGTCGTATATTTAGAAATTGTATATATCAAGTTTTTTTTCAACAAAGGCTTATGCTTTTAAGCTGAAAGCCAAAAAAATGCAAGCTTTTTAGAGCAAATAGAAATTGCCTTGTGAGTGTTGAAAATTCTTGCATTTTTGAGTATGTTAGGTGAAATTAGTGAAAATTATTTACATGAGATTTAAAAATTTAAAGGTATGGGGGCAGATACAATGTCTGCAAGTAGCATTAGGATGGTAAAGTGGCTAGTTAGGGCTTAACTAATTCTTTAAAGAAGAAGCTCAATGAAAGAGAAACAGGCTTCTGACAGGTTTTCGGTCAGTTAAAGTAAGAAAATTTGTTGTAGGAGTGTGATCATTAGTAAGGCGAATAGCACTTTGGATGGAATCTAAAATGTTGTGCTTACGCCAAAACCTAGATATTAAAACAGTGTTCCAAACATAATGTAGTAGTATGGGATCCGGATTAGGAAGGATATCGCAAATCGGTTGCCTAAAAAAATGATGGTCCAAGCTATGATTAATTTCAAAAAATATTCAAAAATTTTTGATGCTTCCCATATAATGTCAATTCTTATTATTTTATTTTACATGGCGGTACTGATATACTACTAAACATTTTTTCTTCAGTTTTATAAATATATATATTTTTAAATAATATTCCTAATTTTAAATTTCAAAAATGTTTAAGTGTTAATTATAATACTGTTATGTAGAATTAAAAATTAAATAAGTATTGATATTATACAATTTTTTTTATTTTTTTAAATTATTTACAGCCCTGGCCATATAATTCAATTTAAAAAAAAATCCTTCGGTTGGCAGATGGGTAAAGGTCGTCCTCAATTCGGATCTTAAACCATAATTTGGGATAAATAGAGATATAAAGACTAAAATGTAAAAAATTTTTTGGTTTAAAAAAATAATAAATTTTTCCGAAGATGCTATGGACGTGAATATATTAATCAAAAACAGTTAAGGTAATTTTCCAAAGTCACGCCTACAAGATTAAATATCTTTGTGATCCAGAGAACTTGGCTTTCCATAAATAGGAAATAAGTACTGACAATTTTTTAGCGATAACCAACTTGATGAATTTAAAAAATTAAATTGAAAAAATAATCTATTAGTTGGTTTTTTTTCTTGGGACAGTCCACAAAGGCTGATGCCTAAGTACTAACGTACCGTGGGTGTCTTAAGTGTGGTGAGAGGGAGTTTGTTCACACGGGACTTAAATATTTGGAGATTGGGAGGAGAAGGAAAAATTCCTGCGGGCAGCAGGTTCCATAGTCTTGACACTCTAGGGATGAAGGAACAAAAAAGCGGAAAGTTCGGGGCCTCTCTACCTGAACCGTAAAAGGATGCATAAAGGTTGCACTACGTGTTGCTCTGTTGGGAGCTGCCAGAGAAGGCACTATAGTGGCCAACTCCTCTGAGCAGAAGCCGTGAAAATACCTATAGAAGAGCGACAGATCCCCAACAGCTCGACGGTGGGCGAGAAGAGGAAGTCTTTCTGTAAGCGTTAAATCATTAATAAGACAAACGGCTTTTCTTTGAATGGAGTCCAGAATGCTAAGTGTTGTGGGGGACGCCATTCCCCAGACATGAGAACAATATTCTAAAGGTCTGATTTGGGATACATACAGAGTGTACAGATTGGAAAAAGAGAAATATTTTCTGGCTCGAAAGAGGTATACAAGCTTTTTTGAAGCTGCCGAGGCTATGGATGTAATGTGTTCGTGCCAGTTGAGGTTATTCTCAAAAGTAACGCCGATAAGATTAAACGACTCTTTGATCTGCAGAACTTGGCCGCGACAGCGACCATGACTGTGTTTTCGAGACATCAAACTAAACAAGATTTTTGGCGCCCCAATCCAAGATAAGTTTGAGGTCTTGTAAAAAAATATTTACATTGACCTGCGCTTGTTTTCCAAATCAGAATTACATGGTGGCTTAAGAAATTAAATACTAGAGTGAAGGGTACTATCGTCAACAAAACTATGAATGGGATTGATTGTGGAAGAGAGAAGATCGTTAATGTGTAGAAAAAACAGCGTGTGTGCCAGCACCGAGCCCTGGGGCACCCCAGCATTAATTTGGTAGAAGCTGGAAATATAACCATCTACAGTAACTGGTATACGTCTATTAGAAAGGAAACTGAAGAGCCAAGAGCAAAGCTTAGGTGGAAGACCGTAAGAAGGAAGTTTGTTAAGAAGCCCATCATGCCAGACCGAATCGAAATCTTTGGATGTGTCAAGAGCAACAATCTGAGATTTACCAAGGAACTCAAAGGACTTGTTCCAGTTATGTGAGACAAAGAAAAGAAGATCAGCTGTGGTTAGTGTGACGGAATCCGTACTGTCTATCATGTAAGATCTTATGTTTCTCCAGATACTTTAAAATTTGGGAATTAATGAATTTTTCCATTACTTTGCAGACAACACAAAGAAGATATATAGGTCTATAGTTAGAAGGGAGAGTTTTGGATCCTTTTTTGGGGACAAGTTTCACCCGTGCAGCTTTTCATGTCTGTGTCGTAAGAGATTCGAAAGAAGCGAGTTAGGATGGGTGCAAGCTCGGAAGCACATTTTTTTAAGACGATTGCAGGTATGCCATCCAGCCCAGACGACTTTATAAGAAATAGGGACAACTGTTGGAAGAGGAAGATTAATAGGAGGATCAATCGTAGAATTGGCAGCAAATTGTTTGGCAAATAGTTCGACATTTCCTTTGGAGGTAGAGACAATTCCATTTTCAGAGATTAGGGGTGGAAAAGAATTTGTGCAAAAGTTTTGACCCATATTTTTGGCAAAGGACCAGAAAGCTTTACTGCTATTTAAGCAAGAGTGAACATTATCTTTTCTCCGATTGTTAATTGCGATTGCGATTGATTGGTTGGTCTTTGGCACATCTTAGTCTTTTAATTAAAATTAAAGTGTTTTAAGGTGACTAATTTTTCAAATATTAAAGGTTTCGGCTAAATTATAAAAGTAGAAACATGTCATAAAAAATATGCGTTATTCTCATAAATTTAGATAAACGATGTATAGGTCATGAGTCTTGTATTTTTTGTGACCATTGATGTTGCTTAACATCACCCGTAATATCATTTGGTTTGCTAGTACTTATTACATTTTTTAAACTCGTATATTTGCAAGAATTATATCTTTTATTAATAAAAATAAGAAGAGAGTGTGTAGCAATAACATTGTGTAAAATAAGAAAACGGAAAAACATTTATAGATATTTCGGTATATGATTGATGCTGTTTGTGGAAAAGGATATACTTTATTGATAAGATATCAGTTACTCAATAGATTCTAATAGCAAATAGTTTTACAAAAAATTTTGAAATTACGCAAATTTTAAATTTTTAATAATTCAAAAGGTTTAGTTTTGCATATTTAAAGTTTATATTTTTGTAACACATAATTCAGAAGCTATTTATATTTTAATTCCAACCTATGCAATTTAAATTTCTGAAAACTACCAAGCTGGAAACCAATCACATAAACAATAATATATAGATACAAAAGGATTGATAGTGATACGATAACAAAGTTGAAATTGGCTTTGTTTATTTAGTAAATAATTTATGAAAACGATAAAATGTTTTTTAATTGGGCGCAACAAATTAATTCCATATAGAACGGTCATTATAATTTCATTTCAGTTTGTTTTTAATTTTATTTTGGTATTTTTTATATTTTCACCAAAATTGTTTTTGTAAAGCTTATTTTTAGCCAAATGTACGTGCAATGGATTTACTGGATTGCTAAATACAAAGGAAAGAATGTGTTTTGACAATCATGGTTTTTTATGTTACTGTAGTAAGTGTAAAACCCCATAATCAACAAGTCAATAAAGGAGTACTTTAGCGAATATTTCACTTATGTATAAATTTTTCCATAAGACACGTTAAAAATTAAAAAAATTAAGCGGAAATTTCACGTTGCCTAGACAACGTGGTATTTCCACTTACAAACACAGAACAATCGAACCTGTTTATTTGTATTTACAATTATAAACGTCAAAATCAGTTAAAATGAAGTCGATTTGGTCATGTACACGATGAAGAAATAGATAAATAAATAAAAAAAAAAACGATTTCAATTATAGTTTTAATTATGTTGCATGAAATTAAAAATTGTATGACAAAAAAAACATATTAATAGTATAATACTCCCATATTTCTTCATTTTAGAAATATTCTCCCTAAATACCGCTTATGCATAAAAATGAAGCAGATAATTTTTATTCCAGCTTGTTATACAAATTCCACTCCTTCTTTGAACTCGTGGAATCATAAATAAAAAGCTTTTATGAATATTATTGGTAATTTTTAAGCAATCGTGGTATTACACCCGATATTTTAACACCTTTTTGTGAATAATGGTATCTGTAGAAATAATACATGTTAAAAATGACATATGTAAGAAAAATATATTGTAAAAATTGCTAACAAAGAAGGGTTTGCCTAGATGGTAAATATTAGGTTTTCGTGTTGTTGAAATAGGTTTCTCTTTTAATTTGACTACCTGAAAAACCCAGTTAGCGTACGCCCATGTTGTACAGGGTGGCCAACTAAAAATGCAAGGTGCTGTATCTGGGAACCTATCCACTGTAGAGCCTTGCGCCAAAAAAAAAATTACTAAAAGGGCCAAAAAAATACCTGAAAAATATTTTTTTACTTTCTGAAATGACCACTAGGGGGCGTAACTGCAATCTAAAAAAGTGATGTTTTTGTAAACTTCGCTATATTAACCTAACAAAAAAATACCTGATCTTTAAAGTGGAGGCTAATCTAAACCTCTTTTGTTTGACAATTTTTGCTGAATCTCTTAAAATAAAGTGGTGAAGGGTATTACAATGTTTCCGTAAAAAAACACCCTGTATCTTCGAAACGGCTAAGCCGATTTTAACAAACTTAGGCTAGTGGAAAAGAGTTATTTTTGGGCTATAGAGGGCTTTTTTCAACATTCCGACAGAAATGGTTAATTTTCTCAAAGAAATTCAATGCATTGGTAATTTTTTTTCGAAAAAAAGTAGCTAAGCAATGCCTAAACAAGCCCGTGACAACCGCATCTCGATATCTTGTTCCTAACCCATAATTTAAGCCCAAGAAAATTTTATACGAAAATCCCTTAACTTTTTTTTTTATTTAATTATTTTGGAATTCTTTTTTATTCATAAGAATAAAATCACCAAAGATTATTAAGTGATGCTAATAACAAAAGGCATATTTTTTCATTGACTCATCAAAATCATGGGGCACTTTCTGAGGGAGTAAAGGCTTAAAATTTGGTATGGAAGTAGGTTTTTAGGGCACAAGTCAAAAGAAATGCACAGTTTTACTTAAAACGTCCTGAGATAGGGGCAATATTATCGTATATTAAAAAATTATTTTAGAAGTTTGCAATCTAATTAAATCTGAGTTTCTAAGGTCATTATCTCCTAAAAATTTAAAATGCAAAACACTTATGTAAAATAAAGGCCAAGATCGTATCTAAAAATCTCGATCTCTTAAGGTACCAAAATCTAAAATTTGACCAAGTTCTGTTCACAATTTGCTGAACCACTCCTAGCAATTTTTTTACTGACTTGTCTGTATTAAAGAAAAAAAAGTTCCTAAAAAAAACATGGGGATTAGTAAAGAACTTGCCAAATCAAAAAAGAGTAAAACAGCAAATTGTGGACAGAACTTTCCAATTTTAGATTTCCTTTCTTTAAATGGCCGAAATTTTAGAATGGAAATGTTTTTGGTTAGATTTAGTTTATTCCGAAACTCAAACTTTTTTTTATAGTACAGTAAACGAAGGTGTGAGCCTGTGTTGGGCCGTTACAATTTTTTTTAAATTTGCAGGTGGTAATTTATACAATAACCTCTGAAAATATCATATATAAAAAAATCCGTTTTGTTAACTAATTTGGTCGATATCTCCCAAAATATGACACTTACGCAATTTGCGTTTGGACGAAAATAAAGAGCAGTTTATTAACTGCAAAAATGATTCCTATCACTTTTGTCAAAAATTTGACAGTTTTTGCAATAATCGGCCATAAATGGCCGAGTATTTTTTGCACCTGCCCCGTATCTCGAAAGCCGCTCTAAGCTACTTACACTTTCAAAACGGACTAATTTTTAAACGTAAAAATGCTTACTTTTGCATGATTTAAAGTTAACATGAAAAAAGGAACGTGTAGCAATAATTGAAAAAAATTGAAAAAAAAAGGAGAGTGCTATCGAGAAGGGGACAATCTAAGTTTTGAATGATGTGCATTGTTAGCTGATATGGTCCTTGAATATGTAAAATAAAATATTTATTAAGTCTTTCGGAATATATTCAACACCTTTCAAAGCCCCATTATCCAAAGGAATTCGGTAAAATTACTTTTTATAAAAAAGATATGAACAGATTGATGAGAGGATCAAAATAGGGTAAATGATACAGTGGTCAGCCACGTATCAGTGATTGGCCATCCGATTTTAATTGTACAATTTTAAGACTTCCGAATGAATTTCGATGTTTTGGAGAATTTTAATAAGACGCGGCAACAAAGCTTTCTAATTGCAAAAAATATGACACTTTTAGGTTAAGTCATTATAATTCGATCGCTAAGTAAAGAAGGTCATTGCAAAATTAAACCGATTTTGTGTTGTATGTTTAAGGATTTGCTAAGCAACAGGCTGTACGAGGTAAGTGATTATTTGTTAACTAATCATTCAATGATAATGAGTTTAGGCTTAGCAGTTGTTAATTACGTTATTATTTACTATTTCTATGCGTTTGTGTGTTAGGTTATAAATTTTGGCGGTTATTTTAGGTGGCTGATGACTGTGTTAGTTTTTTCGTTGTCGCATAGTTATTAGCCGGAGTGGCTTATAACTGTAACACTAAGAAATAGTATTATTGGCCAGGGTGGCTGATAACTGTAACATTAACCAAAACTGTTATTGGCCGGCTGTTTTTTTCCATTTTTTTTTCATTTTCGTCTAGATTTTTTTTATATAAAAATACGACCTAAAGGATTTTTTTTTTCAGAAAAATGCCGAAGGTCCAAAAGAATAAAAAGTACACAAAAACGTATAGTGAAGCTGACGTTGTTAAGGCGATTGAAGCTGTAAGGAATGGATTGCCTCAAAGACAGGCTGCACGCGATTATAATGTTCCCAGAGGTACCCTTCAATTCAGAATAGGTGACAAATTTCGAAATAAAACTTCCCTTGGTCCAAGTCCCATCCTTTCTAGCGACGAAGAGAATTGTCTGAAAGATTGGATAGCTGAGTGTCAAAAAAAAGGTTTTCCTCTTAGAATGGAAGATATTATGGAGTCTGTGAAGGGTTTTTTAGATGCGAATCCCAGAACAAATCCATTCTGATAATCGGCCTGGAAGGGGCTGGTGTAAAGGTATTTTTAAAAGACACCCAGATATATCCCTTAGGTGTCCAGAAACAATAACAGCTGCAAGTTCTAATATATCCGAAAAGGATATTAGGTCATGGTTTGCCGAAATTGAACAATATTTAATTCGGAAGGATATGGAATTTTTTTGGATGATAGCTCTCGTGTTTTTAATGGAGACGAAACCAGCTTTTTGTTGTGCCCTAAAAATAAAAGAGTCGTGGCTGTTAAAGGAAGCAGGAATGTATATGAGATCAATCACAATCCCAAAGTGAACTTGATCGTCATGTTCACGTTTGAAGCATCCGGATCCCATGATCATATATCCATATAAAAGACTGCCAGCTGACGTTGCAAAGTCTGTGCCAGATGGATGGGGTATTGGTTGTACTGATTCGGGCTGGATGAAAAACGATGTTTTTTACGAATATATTGGAAATGTGTTTTACAAGCATTTAGTTAAACAAAATACGCAATTCCCGATTATCTTATTTGTCGATGGTCATAAAACCCATTTGACTTACCAAACAAGCCAAATGTGTTGTGACTTGGGCATTATATTAATAGCTTTGTATCCAAACAGTACAAGAATCTTGCAGCCCGCAGATGTTTCAGCATTCCGGCCATTAAAAAATAATTGGAATAAAGCAGTTCTTGAATTTAGGAAGACCGAACGCTGTGGTGACGAAAGAAAACTTTGCTTTGGTGCTTAAAAAGCTGTTTCCAGTTTGACATCGGAGTCAATTAAAATGGATTTCGGGCTACAGGTTTATTGCCTGGAATGCCTCTGCTATCGATTACTCCAAATGCTTAGGAAAAACAAAAAACGCAAATGAAATTTTAAAAGACAGTAAAACCATTCATGATATTTCTATAACATACCGCGAATTTGCAACATAGTAGGAGATAAAAAAATTAAAGAATTTGAAGAAGATCTAGAATTTAAGTCAAATAGTGAAAATCAAGACTGTATTTCAAATATATACAGCTTTCGAAACAAACTTTGTTCCACTACAAATAAAAAACTTACATGCACAGGGAGATGAAAATGGTATTAAAACTGGTTTGAATGAAATTTCTGATAATGTAAAAGCTTGATAAAATTGACAACACTGACGCAAAGTTTTACCATAGAGGATATTCCAATTGTAACTGAAGATCAGGTGATTCTTGATAATGCAAAATCAGATATAATTTTTACTGACATGCTGCAGCCTGAACCTTTATTAAATCATAATGAGAGCATATTCGACATCACCAGATACAGATGCAGTACCAACAATCGATAGAATCCCGTTAACCGACAAACATTTCCTAGTGCAGCTGCTGTACCTCAAACGTCGATCAGAGAATATTTTATATGGCCTACTGAACGAAAAGGAAAAAAAAGAAACAAAAAAAGGGCGTCTTTCGTTATTACATCTTCCGATCGTAGAAATGAGGAGAGACTAAAGATTGAGAAAAAAGTGGAGCAAGAAAGATTGAAGAAAGAACGAAACAAAACAGAAAATTAAAAAGCCTAAATCAAAAAAAAAGTGCCAAGGAAAAGTACCAGATAGGAAGAAGCAATTGAATAGAAAGAAAGTTGAAAACATAATAAAAGCTTGCCCTGGCCAGAAAAAACACTTTTAAATAATGAAGTAAAGTTGCCAAACAACAACCAAAAGAAAGAAGGAACAAAAGCAAACCTAAATGAGGAAGACGAAAAAATTACAGAGGCAGATCATATTCAAAGCACAGTGTTAAGCAATGGAGTAAAGGTGCACTTGCCGAAAATAGTTAATACTAAGATAACCGAAATGTCTGGTAATTTATGTCAGAAACCTACAGGAGATGCCAACAAACAAGATAAAAAAACGTGATTTAATCAACGATCAAAATAAATCCTGTTCCGGGGGCGAAACTTCATCAGATCTATCAGATAACAATAGAAGTAGCATTGATGAAAAATGCCAACAAGATACTGTAAATTACTATAATAAGGAAGCTGGAGACAACGCTAACGTTAATAGAAAAGCTTGACAATACGGAACCTGATGAAAATGAAATAGAATACACCTACAAGAGCCCTTTGAGGTATCAGGACGAAGCTAGTTCCTTATCATCATGTTCAGGGTACCCAGGAAAAATATTTCAAGATAAACTTGATTAAAAGGACCTTATTTAAAATGAGTCACCTAAAGAATCAAAGATATGTGTAATCAAACGTAAAATTAAATCTTAAAAACGACAATAATTTTTATAAAAACCAAACATACAAAGGCATGTGTTATAATTGTGTTTTAAATATAACATCATCTAAAGTCGGGGTCAGATGCAATTTCTGCCTTAGAACCTATCACCTTTCTTGTGTGGAAGAACCAAAATGCCCGAACTCTAAACATGTGTGCTTCAATTGTAAGAACGTTAAAAATTAAGTTTTTATTTGTTTTTGTATTGTAGAAGGTATGGAATCATTATATTTTCTTTTTGACTGGCACAAGTAATAGATACATTTTGATTTTCTGTTTTATATTTTTTTACTGTTTTACATTTATTTAATTGAAAATAAATAAATGTTTCAAATAATACAATGTTTTCTTTATATAGGCAACAAAAATTTAAAAACCGATATAGTGTTTAAAGGTATGGCGCGACTTTGCTGTAAATGCCCTTAAATGGCCAATCACTTTTTTACCCTATCGAGCAAAAACTAACTTTACCGGGTTTTTTAAAATTCTAAAAAACAAAAAAAAGGAAACAGTAACGGATATTATTGCTACAGTTTCTTCTTTAATGTAAACTTTAATCATGCAAAAATATGCATTTTTCTGAGTTATTTAAAAATTAGTCCTCCGTTTGGAATTAACAGC
>JAHBCN010011784.1:0-28150 GCA_019359885.1 Listronotus oregonensis
TTTATCCGGAATTTGTTAAGTTTTTTATTGATTGTTAACAAATTTATTTTTAAAATTATTAATTATTACCATTGAATTTCTACTTAAGACTTAAATTTAAGCAAATTGAAAACCATTCGAAAACCATAATATGCATTTCCATCATAATAAATTTTCAATTTAATATTCAATTAATCAGATCAGGGCCGGGGACAGAAACTAGTTGGTCCCGTCCCCACCACTGGACTGACAACAACACGATTAAGACATCATTAAAGAATACTCCATCGACTGTTTAAAGGAAAATGGGATGATACTACGAACTGCAACTTTGCAAAAATAATGCTGAGCTATCCAGACAGTCAATAGGAAAAAACCTTAGATGTCCAGAAGGAACCTCCGCGCACTAACGGGTTCTAACTGGCCACCGGGCTAGGGGAACACCTATTTAAAATGGGTCTAACGAACACAGAATTATGTAGAGGCTGTAAACAAGAAGAGAACCGTGGAACAATTTTGCGTTTGTCCCGCCCTCACATTTGAACGGAACTCTGCTGGGCACAACGGGAAAAAGCCGAAATTGGGAAGTTTCCATAAAGACGTCCCCAAACTATTTTAAATCAATAGGTTGGACGACGCAGTGAATCTCCGCCTCAAGAGGAAGCAAAAACTACTGAGGTCTAGGGCAGTGGTAATTACCACCCTCGACTTCAGATCAGAGAATATCAAGAATAGAAATTTTCCACAAAGTGTCGACTTTTTTGGCGGCCTATGTGTACTATTCTATACACCACACCAATAATTACGAATTAAAACGAAAAGAAAACTTCCGCCGCACCACCAATAACAGCAAAACAAATTAAAAACGTACACGAATACGTATGCGAACACACCATCAACCCAACAACTAAAATAGTCGACTGAAATCAAAAGCCGAAACAAAATAATTCATTTTTCATCTTCCGACAACTGATTCATCCGGAATAATTCGTTATTTCGAAAGCAAGCGCTTCGACTTAGGGGTAAATCGACGGTTGGCGCAATATATCGAATATCGACTGGCGTTGATCGGTCAATTTTTCATATGTCGAATGATATTCCGAATATGAAGATCTTTCGGAATACAAATATTCGAATATTAAAAATCATCCGAATATGCCCATCACTAGTAACTATGATTTGAATAGCAAAATTTAACTTACCATGCTCTTTGCAAAGGATTTCCATCTCTCTTTTAATTTGCTCAGACCAGTGAGGTAGACACATGTGGAGAGCATAGTCACAGCACACTTTGTCGTCAGCCTTTTGACGGTAGTTGTAAAAACAGTCTAAGATTGATTCTCCTGGTTTGGGAAAGGAAGTCAACAAAAAATAAATTAAAATGTTTTTAAAAACTTTCTTTGGTCAAAAACAATATGTGTTCAATAGATGCTCTTAGATTTTAAATTTTATTATTTAAAAAGGGAGACATGGGACACACACCAGATTATGCTACTGGCCTCAATAGTCCAGTCGAAAAGTGTGTTTCCTGCGAAAAATAGTTTTGAAGGCTTCGAAAAATATGAGCGATAGCTCATTCGCAGCAAATTTGATAAAGGTGTTTTGAGGATTTTTTCTGTCAATAAAAATTGCAATTGTTATTAACAAGAAAAAAAGCCATTTCGATTTTTGATAATAACTCAAAAATCGTAAGAGATAGCGGAAATTGCGAAAAATATCCTTGAAGAGGAAGAAATTTCCGATAAAAATGTCCATAAATATAATCGGAAAAGCAAAAATTAGATTGTTTTTAATAAAATTATAAGTATTTTAATCAATTTTTTTAGATAAAAAGATTAATTTAGTATCCTTTATTCATTTATTAGGTTTTTAGAATTGATTTCTAACTAACCATCATTAAAAGTAAACAATTTTAGAAAAATATTTTGATTTTGGATAACTTAAACCCTATTTATTATTATTTTTTGTTCTCACAAGTCACTTGCTGTTATAAAATTATAATTTTCTTGAATTGTTTGCTAATTTTTATATTGGCAAGTAATAAAAACATAAGTAATGGAGTTCTATCTCCATTATTTATAATTTTAATTTACCGCTGAAAATGACCCTCCGCGCAACCGTTTTGGTTGCTCGCGTCAAAACCGAGTACGTCACACTAAATATTTTTTTTTAGAGTATTAAATATTAATTAAAAATTTTAAAAAATAAGGGTGTATTTAAAACACTTTAAAAAATGTATTCCCGTTGAAAATTTAACTTAAAGTTAGTTTTTTAACAAGTTAGACAATTGTCTATTAACAAAATTGTTTTGAACTTTCGTCCTCATTGTACCGGGTGTTCCCATAAGAGAGGTAGTCGGCTATATCTCAGAAACTGCTAAGTATAACTTTCGATTTTTTTTAAATAAAAGCGACTCAAGAGAAATTGCTGGAAATTATTTTCGTCTGTGGATGGCCGCTAGGGGGCGTAGGGGTAACGTCAAAACATAAAATATACTTTTTTCAAAAAATATCAAATAAAGTGTGTCAATAAGGGGTACTTATTTTATCTTAATGTTTTCTAAACAAAAAGTTCAGGTGAAATTTTTTGTCAGTTCTAAAATAAAGTGGTGGGGAAAGGTTAAGTTTAATTTAGAAAAGTGCTAATAACTCCGGTTTGTTTTAACCGAATTTAGTAAATTTGGTCCCGTTTAGAAGTCTTTTTAAGCATTATTTTCAGGTTTATAAACTATTGCTACACTCATCTCACAAACGCCGCTAGAGGGCGTCAAGGTAAAAACTAACTTATTTTACGAATTTTTTGAAAAATTTAAATACAATGATATTTTACCTTTTACATATTTATATAGAGAAAAATCCAACAAAACGGCAAAACCGCAATTTAATATCTCTTTTAAACCGAATATATTGCAAAACTATAAATACTACATAGAGACGTAACGCATTTAACAACACAATGTTTTCTACTGGATTTCTTTAGGAAAAAATTAAATTTATAAATTTTACAAAATTTAATGACATACTGCATGATATTTACTTATTTGAACCCATTTAACGATATTAAACAACATTAGATAATTACAATCTATAACTGTAATAACCAAAAAAGCGTTCCTTTATCAAGTTAGCTTTGAAAAATGTGATGTTGAAATATAAAAATTCAACAATTTTATTTCAAAATAAAAAAATAATATTTTGAAATAAAAATTGTTGGTTTTTTGATATTTCAGCATCCTTTGTTTTTAAAGCTAACTTGATAAGGACCACGCTCGATTGGTTATTACAGTTATAGGTTGGTAATTATCTAATGTTGTATTGTGTTTTAAAATGCCTTTGTTGCTTGAGGATTAAACCTACATGTTTCAAAACGTTGATGACATTTTCCTCAGTTTTACGGCGTCTGCGGTGTAAGGAGCGAAGAACATTTCCCGTGGTACGAAAGCGATTTGCTAAACAAGTGAACATTCTGCTGCGGGCTGCCGTACCGGCGTCTTTTGAGGATATCTCAATGCACACAGCCTTTGCAGCTATTGTCGCATTTTGTAGACACTTAAAATAAATAGCAATAATATCAACTGCTTCTTTAAGAAACAAAGACATTTTTAAAGAACATAATAGCACAACACTAAAAATAATATCTTGAAATAAAAATTGTTGGATTTTTGACATTTCAGCATCCTTTGTTTTCAAAGCTAACTTGATAAGGGACCACGTTTTATGGATTATTACAGTTATAGGGTTGGTAATTATCTAATGTTGTCTAATATCGTTAAAGGGGTTTAAAAAATAATTGTGTCGTTGAATGCGTTACGTCTCTATGTCGTATTTATTTTTTTTGCTAATATATTCGGTTTGAAAAAGTTATTAAATTGCGGTTTTTGCCGTTGTGTTGGGATTTTTTTTTTATATAAATTTTAAAAAAGGTATTTTCATTGATTTAAATTTTTAAAAAAAATCGTAAAATAAGTTATTTTTTACCTTGACGCCCCCTAGCGGCGTCGGGGGAGATGAGTGTAGCAATAGTTTATTGACCTGAAAATATTGTTTAAAAAATGTTTTTTTTAAACGAGACCAAGTTCACTAAATTCGGTGAAAGAAAACCGAAGTTTTTAGCACTTTTATAAATTAAACTTTAACCTTCCCCCACCACTTTATTTTAAAACCCGACAAAAATTAAAGCTTCTTTGTTTAGAAAACATTAAAGATTAAAATAGTACCACTTATTGACACACTTTATTTGATATGTTTTTAAAAAATGTATATTTTTATGTTTTGACGTTATCCTTACCCCCCCTAGCGGCCATCCCACAGACTTGAAAATAATTTCCAGCAATTTCTTTTGGGGCGTTTTATCAAAATTTTTTTTTTTCCCGAAAGTTATACTATTAGTAGCTTCGAGATATAGCCGACTACCTCTTTTGTGGAACACCCGGTACTTTAAAAAAAATGCTTAAATAATTGTCGTATAAATTTATCGCTTCGTGAAGCCCTTCTTATATACATACCCAACAAGATAACGCCATAAAAAATTGAAAATGTTTAATCCTTTGTTTATAATTATTTTATAACTTTAACATTAAATAAAAAATCAGAGTAAAATTGTTTAAAATGAAAAATATGTATGTATTTGTTTTTTATTAATTTTGTTCCATTTAGTCAAAAAAACTTTTAATTTAGTAAATTAACTGTAACTTTTTTATTTATTTATATTTTAAGATCAAATAAACTTGATACCAATTAAAATCAGAAAAAAATATGTTTTTTTTTAGTACCGGGTGTCTAAATAAGAAAGGACGCCGGCTGTATCTCAGAAATGTTTATCGCACAGCGTTGGGGAAAAATATTTTTAGTAAAAGTGGTCAAGAGAAATAGCTGGAAATTATTTTCAAGTTTCTGAAATGGCCGCTGGGGGGGGGAACGCCCCTTAAATTTCCAAAAAAGTGATTGCTATATTAACCTAACAAAAAAATACCTGTTTTTTAAAGTCGAGGATAATTTGAACCTTTTTTGTTTCAAAATTTTTTCTGTATCTCCAAAAATAAAGTGGTGGGGGGTATTTAAAGGTTTCCGTAAAAAAACACTCTGTATCTTCAAAGCGGCTAAGCCAATTTTAACCAGTTTAGGCTAGTTCACAAGAGCTTTTCTTGAGCTATAAATGTTACAATATTTGAAGTGTTGTTAGTTTCACATGTCGCCGTTTGTGGGCTTTTTTTTGATATTCCGACGAAATGGTTAATTTTCTCAAAAAAAAAGCATTGGTATAATTTTTTTTCCCCAAAAAATAGCTAAATAATGCCCCGAACAAGCTCGCGAAAACCCTATCTCGATATCTTGTTCCTTACCTAAAATTTAGGCCAAAGAAAATTTTATACGTCAATATCTCAAAAACTATAAAACCTTACAAGAAATTTTATAGGACATTAATTATGTATTTTTATGAAACCTTTAATTTAGGTTATATAATCTTTTTGTCTAAAAAATACTTAACGAGTTATAATAAAAAAAAACGAATTCCCGGGGTATACTTTTAAAAAACCTGAAAATTCGATTTATTCATTATAATTGTAAAGTATTACATTTGCAATACATTTGCGAGCTTGTTTAAGCATTATTTACTATTTTTTATATTAAAAAAATTATACTAATGCATCTAATTTTTTTGAGGAAATTAACCATTTCTGTCGGAATATCGAAAAAAGCCCCAACCACATGTGAAACTAACAAAGCTTCAAATAATATAACATTTATAGCCCAAGAAAAGCTCTTGTAAACTAGCCCAAGCTTGTTAAAATCGGCTTAGTCGTTTTAAAGATACAGGGTGTTTTTTTACGGCAACCTTTAAAAAACCTCCACCCCACCACTTTATTTTTGGAGATACAGCAAAAATTGTCAAACAAAAAAAGGTTCAAATTATCCTCGACTTTAAAAACAGGATTTTTTTGGTCAGGTTAATATAGCAAAATTCACAGAAGCATCACTTTTTTAGATTCAAGATTGCAGTTTACGCCCCCTAGCGGCCATTTCAAAAACTTGAAAATAATTTCCAGGTATTTCTCTTGACCCCTTTTACGAAAAATATTTTTCCCCAACGCTGTGCGATGGACATTTGGTACAAAGATATGCATGTTTATAACGAAAACAATAATTTACCTAATTACCTGTTAGAAAGGCTAGCTATTAATATCTCCTACTTACTTATCATGGTGGTACCACCAGCAACGGCAGCCTTAGTACCCTGATAAAAATCGTCAACGGACTTGGCACCCATAAATTCGAATTCAAAATGAGTGTGGGGGTCGATGCCACCTGGTAATATATATTTTCCCCTGGCATCAATGGTTCTGGTCCCGCCAGGGATGATAAGGTTTTTTCCGATTTGTTTGATAATGCCATCTTCAATGTATACGTCTTCTTCGCTTATTTTGTCTTCGTTCACTATTTTACCTTGTCGAATAAGCAGGCGGTTTTGGGAACTCTAAAAAAAAAGAAAATAGGTATGGTACGTTTCACAATAATTCGTTGATTTCTTGACCGCAATAAAATTTAAATTACAACCCTCAGTGGAAAACCCAACCATAAATAGGCTCCCTGACAAATATCTATTGTGTAGGCACCGCACCTTCTGAAAGCGTACAGGTATATATATATATATATATATATATATATATATATATATATATATATATATATATATATATATATATATATATATATATATATATATATATATATATATATATATATATATATATATATATATATATACAGTGTGTCCCAAATTGGTGGGGAATGTATTGGGATCTTGGAAACCACGATAGATAGAAAATCGGTTAAATGGGGAAAGTTTTGGAGAATTATGTAAGTAAGCTAATCCCGTTTACTACTTGGTTTTATCTATTCAGGTTTTTAAGAAATTTTGAAAAAACCTGAAACATGCATTTTCGAAAATCGGCCAAATGTTTTTTATAAGTGAAAATTTTTCAAATCTGTAAAAACTTCTTTAAAGCAACTTTTTTTGTAGAATATGACCGAATAGTCAATTTTTATTTTCTACGTTTCGGGTTTTTAGAATCATCATCAACTTTATTTTTTCATATGGACGCCATATTGGATTTTTACGCAGCCAAATAGTGCTTTTTATTCTGATTTCAACAATGTATAACATTTTATAATTTAAGAGTTTACCTCATTTATTTCAAAAAACAAATGTTTTCTCAGTTGGCCTTGATTTCGGCGAACGTCATTTTTTGTAAACAATAAAATATTAGTAATTGGCAAAATAGATAAGCTGAACAGATATTTTACAGAAATGGGTTTCGCGAACATAATATATATATATATATATATATATATATATATATATATATATATATATATATATATATATATATATATATATATATATATATATATATATATATATATATATATATATATATATATATATATATATATATATATATATATATATATATATATATATATATATATATATATTATATATAAATAAATATATATATATATATATATATATATATATATATATATATATATATATATATATATATATATATATATATATATATATATATATATATATATATATATATATATAAATGTATATTGTATTACACGTGTCACTATTTGGATAAAAATTGAAAATCCTAAAGCTGCCACTGCCTTAAGTATGCTTATTTAGTATCCCCTTTACATTTATGGAAAATATTTTAAATCACCATATACACATATACATTAAACATCAATAAAATAAATAAACATTTTGTTTTATTATGATTATTGTGTTTACTAAAAATATTTTGCCATATGGTACGCCTATGGTAATAAATAAAGCAGGTGAATTCGTAATATTATTAATCTACGTGACCCAGCCTACTGTAAAATGTTTTATCTCTTCTAACGGTTGGTAAAATACTTGTATGTTCGCAGGGTAAAGATACCAAACTTTTTTTTAATTAAAAACGGTTTATTTAATCGGTGTAACAATGACGACGCATAAAGCTTCGTTGTCATTGTTGGCTTTAAAAATATGAGCGACAGCTCATTCGACGCGGAAGGCAAATCTAAGAAAAACGTTTTGGGGATTTTTTCTCTCTATAAAAATTGCAATTGTTACTAACAAAAAACGAAAAAAAAAGCCATTTTGATTTTTCATGATAACTCAAAAACCATAAGAGATAGCGGAAATTGCAAAAAAGATCCTTGAAGATGAGGAAATTTCCAAAAAAAAGGCCCGACTCCCAGAACTCTATCTCCATTATTTATAATTTTAATTAAACGCTGACGCGCGACATTGCGCGTTGAAACAAATGAGAGAAAAAATACTAATTAAATAATTATTTTTGAGGTATTAAACATAAACTAAAAATTTTTAAAATGAATACACCAACACACAACACAACACTTCAAAGAATTCATTCCCGGTAAAAATTTACCTTTAAATTAGTTTTTCAACAAGTTACACCATTGTTAATTAACAAAATTGTTTCGAAATTTCGTCCTCATTATACACTAAAAATAACCTAAATAATTGTCGTATAAATTTTTCGCTTCGTAAAACTCTTCTTATATACATATACACACAAGATAATGCCATAAAAGTATTAGAAAACTTATTTTATTTTATTTATTTATTCCTTTGTTGTTCATAATAATTTTATAACTTTGACAAAAAATGAAAAATAAGAGTAGGTAATATTGTTAAAGTTGTAAAATTATTATAAACAAAGGATTAAAATTTATTAAACTTTTAAGGCGTGATCTTGTTAAGTATGTATATAAGAAGGGCTCCACAAAGCGAAAAATTTATACGACAATTATTTAAACATTTTTTTTTTTAATGTACAGGGTGTACAATTAAAGAATGGTATTCTCGTAGTATTTATCGCACAGTTGGAAAAATATTGTTTAAAAGTGGTAAAGAGAATACTGGAAATATTTTCAAGTTTCTGAAATGGCCGTTAGGGGGCGTAACTGCAATCTTGAATCTAAAAGGGATTTTCTGTAGAATTTTATATTAACCTAACAAAATACTGATCTTTAAGTCGAGGATATTGTTGTTGAATTTTTAAAAAATAAAGTGGTGGGGTATTCAAAGGTTTCCTCAAACACACACCCCTGTATTTTCGAAATTGACCCTGATTTAAATTGGGCTAGTTGAAAGAGCTATTTGGCTATAAATCTTAAATATTTGTTTTAAGCTTCCACACGTCGCCTAATTTTTTGAATTACAGAAATGGTTATTTTCTTAAAAAATTAATACTTGAAAATAATTAAATAAGCTCGCGAAAACCATATCTCGATATCTTGTTCCTTACCTAAAATTTAGCAAAGAAAAGTTTTATTCGTCAATATCCAAAACTAGTTACAAGAAATATTACAAAACATAAATTATGTATTTTTATAAAACCTTTAATTTAGGTTATAAAATATTTTCGTCTAAATGCAATACTTTACGAGTTATAATCAAAAAATCTAACTTTCAGGATTTTTTCAAGGTATACCCCTAGAATTCGCTTTTTTGATTATAACTCGTAAAGTACTGCATTTAGCTGAAAAGATTATTTAACCTATATTAGAGGTTTTGTAATAATACACAATTTATGTTCTATAAAATTTCTTGTAGCTTTTATAGTTCTTGAGATATTGACGTATAAAATTTTCTTTGGTCTAAATATTAGGAACAAGATATCGAGATGCGGTTTTCGCAAGCTTGTTTAGGCATTATTTAGCTACTTTCTTATAAAGAAAAAATTATATCCATGCATTTAATTTTTTTGAGAAAATTAACCATTTCTGTCGGAATGTCGAAAAAAGACTACTAGCGGCGACGTGTGAAACTAACAAAACTTTAAATGTTTTAATATTTATAGCCCAAGAATAGCTCTTTTCAACTAGCCCAAGTTTGTTAAAATCGGCTCAGTCGTTTCGAAGATACAGGGTGTGTTTGAGAGAAACCTTTAAATACCCCTCACCACTTTATTTTTAGAGATATAGCAAAAATTGTCAAACAAAAAAGGTTCAGATTATCCTCGACTTTAAAGATCAGGTATTTTTTTGTTAGGTTAATATAGCAAAATTCACAGAAACATAATTTTTTTAGATTCAAGATTGCAGTTACGCAGCCATTTCAGAAACTTGAAAATAATTTCCAGTTATTTCTCTTGACCACTTTTACTAACAATATTTTTTCCGAACGCTGTGCGATAAATATTTTTTGAGATACAGCCGGCCTCCTTTCTTAGTTGTACACCCTGTACAATGAAGTCAAAATTTCGAAACAATTTTGTTAATTGTCTAACTTGTTAAAAAATGAACTTAAGGTTACATTTTTAACGGGAATAAAATCTTTAATGTATTTTGAATAAACCATAATTTTTTAAAATTTTTCAATTAATATTTAATACCTTAAAAACAATTATTTAGTGTGACGTACTCGGTTTCGACTCCGAACACGCCATCAAAAATGTCGCGCTGAGGCCCATTTTCAGCGTTAAATTAGAATTATAAATAATAAAGATAGAGTTCCGGGAGTCGGGACCTTTTTTTGAAATTTCCTTCTAGGGCTACCACCACCTAAATAAACGACGCCTAACAAAAACTTTAAAAACCCCTGATTTTTTGTTCGGAAACCCAGAGAAAAATATTTCAACAATAAAAATAAAAACATTATTTTTTTATTTGTTTAAACAGCTTATTGGTCTGCGATTTATTTGACAATACTCGGCAAAAACTTACAAAATCGACTAAACACAGCACAACAAATATAATACTCCAATAAATATGTAGTAAATTTTACAGTCTTTCTTAGTAAATCTGGTAATAAAAAAAATTAGGAGCTCAAAGGAAATGACCCCCTAAATTTTTTCAGTCCGGGCTTTATAAAAATAATTAGTAGCTCATAGGAAATGACCCCCTAAATTTTTTCAGTCCGGGCGTGGAATCTATCAGTTGTATTCTGCTCAACTAACATGATTCAAGCAACCTTCTGTACAATAAATAGATTTGGGTCTAAAAATAAAATTAAAGTTTTCATAAGAAAATACTCGCCCAGCTGTTACTTAGTATATCCGGGACATATAAAAAGATTAATAAGTAATACCTAATGTCAAGATAAAAAGGTAATTTAAAAAAAATAAGCAGACTTCAGAGAAAAATAACTTAACATTATGAAATAAGATTTTTATATTATTTACACTAAATTTACCAACAAAAACAAAATCAAAAGTAGGTTTTTTTATCTTCGGACAGTCCACGAAGGCTAAGGGCTAAGTACTAACGTACCGTGGGTGTCTTAAGTGTGGTAAGAGGGAGTTTGTTTACACGGGACTTAAATATTTGGAAATTGGGAGGAGAAGGAAAAACTTCTGCGGGCAGCGGGTTCCATAGTCTTGACACTATAGGGATAAGAAAACGAAATAAGTGGGAAGTTCGAAGCCTCTCAAGTTGAACTGTAAAAGGATGCACTACGTGTTGCTCTGCTGGGAGCTGCCAGAGGAGGAATTATACTGGCCAACTCCTTTGAGCAGAAACCTTAAAAATACCTATAGAAGAGCGATAGATCCCCTACAGCTCGACGGTGGGCAAGACGAGGAAACTTTTCTGTAAGCTTGAGATCATGAATAAAACGAACAGCCCTTTTTTGAATGAAGCCACACTTAAAAACCACCTTATACGAAAATTGGCTTAAATCCGTTAATTTTCGAAAAATGTATTCACCATCTTGAAAAATACATCCGCCATTTGAATCAGATTCGTAATCAGAGACTAAATAAACTCCCCATACGAAATAAGGGCAAGATGTGCGTAGATTTAAAAATAGTGATTTCTATATGGTCTGTTTTTTGGGGTTAGAAAAAAAGACTACACGTGCCTTGATTCTGGTCGTGGATTTCGATTTAGCAGGTTCTTTTACATAAAAATGTAGAGCTGAATGTAAAAAAAAAAACAGTTTTTTCTAATTATTTTTCCCATTTTTCAGCAGTTTTTTGAAAATAGAAAAAAGTGGTGATGTGATGGCGGAATTCACTATGGAAAACATGTGTCTCATAGAAAGTATACCCAACGTTTTTTTGTGTAACTGTTGTTTTGCAACTCCAATATTATTATTTACATACTAGTCCAATCATTATAGCAAAAAAAAGGTCATTTTTGTAATTAATGTTAACAGATATCTGACTGCCCATACGACCTGTAGTTACTAAGATCAAAAATTCATTTATTTTTAAATATAACAAAAGTACTGGCTATATCACTTTACTCATAAAAGACCGTTTGTAGAGAATTAAAAATCTACAAAATAGTTTTTGAAAAAATCCGATCCGACGCTATTTCCCAATTTTACTCGATAAAAGCTCAAAATGCTCAAATAAAGATTTTTGAAAAATGTACTTTTAATTTCAAAAAAGGGGGAAACAAGAAAAAAAAATAAAAAAGGACCCTTTCGTCGTTTTAATTTTTTATTTAATGATAAAACGATTTCCTTATTAAAGAAAGGCCTAATATTAGGCTGGGGTCCGATTTGAATTCTTAAAAGGTTTTTAGAAGTTAAGTTTAAAAAAAGTACAACTTATTCACTTTTTATCGTTAAAAATTAGAAAAAATGTTGACCTATTTTGAGCGAAATTCGCGAGCGAGACGTACTGAGTTGACCGTGGAGGGGGCACCCAGCAGCAAAATTTTCCCCCAACCTCGACGCGCTAGGTTTACAAGCATTTTAACAATGTTCTCCATACTAATATAAAAAATGTGAGATACAATTTGTAGCTTTTAATCTCAACTTTAAAGAGCGTTTTAAAAAATTTAAATCGGACCATTTGCCTAATATTCACGGCACTTGCAATAAGGGGCCCAATTTGTTTATAGTGCGATTAAATAAAAACTATTAATGCGACAATTTTTATCTTTTTTCCCGCTTAAATTTTATTATTGACTATCATTTGCCAAAAAATCAGCCCTTTATATTGAAAATTAACAGAGATACGAATTTTTGAAAAAAAGGTCTGTTTTAGGCGTTTTTCCAGTTTTTCTCGGTAAAAAATGGTCGGATCGGGATTTTTCAAAAACCATTTTAAGGGGTTTTTAAATTCTCTACAAACGGTCTTTTATGAGTAAAGTGATATAACCAGTACTTTTTGTTATATAAAAAAAAAACCGAAAAAACGAAAAATTATTGTTAAAAAAAATTGATTGGATTTCTGATTTTAGTAATCTACAGGTTATTCCGGAAGTCATGGCGCAGTCAGATATCTGTTAACATTAATAACAAAACAAATTTTACAATGATTGGACTATACGTGTCGAGTTGATAATCTTTATTTTTCTTAAGTCGGTTAAAAAATAGCGTAATACCTATAATTTCTAGTAATACAGTCGCACTGATAGACTGTTGTTTTATTTTTTATTAAAATAACAAATTGAGAGCACACTTATTACAACAAAATGCAGTTAATCGGGTTTTCAACGTTAACACTCCCATTAACCTGTATGCTGGGAAGGAAGCATGTTAAAAAGTTTAATTGACGTAATTGCAATTCTACATGGTACTCGGCTATTTTTAACTAACTACTAAAATAAACATTGTGGAATTACTGCATGACACTAAACTTGTTTTTGTAAATACAATTTTAATAGATTCTTTACTAAATGTAAGTTAAAAAGAATCTAAGTCTATCCACGCTTTGATTTTTGATCATTGATTTAACCACACATGTGATTTAATATTGTTAATTACTGTCAGTATACCGAGAGGTGTACATAGAAAATCCCATGTAAATTTTAAGGTGGTCAATTATTGGCTCCCCTGTACATTTTATAGAAAAAATGTAAGATAACTTTTTAAAGAGACCAATTTGACAAGCCCTCGTGCCAAGTTTCAAAACATTTTAATAAGCGAATCTTGAATTATTCAATTAAATGTAATGCCCAAAAATTACCAAATTTTCGGTTCGGGTGAAACCAAACAGGCACCAGTAAAATGAATATTGTCCCTGACATGAGGAAAAGTGTCAATAAATTAGTGACAGTCGGTATTTGAAAAAACAATAAGTATTCAATTAACGAAAAAGTATCCATAATTAAGTGGCATTATGCAGGAAACAGCTTTAGAGCAGTATCTGAAATGTTTTCTATTTAATTCCCCACCAAGCCCATTCCGTCCATTTCAACTATTAAACGTATTGTCAATAAGTTCGAGTCCAAATGTACCGTAATAAATAATTGTAAATGTTTAACTCAGGATATCGAAAATAAAGCCGAAGAAAGAGAGAACAGAGATCTTATGATTCTACTAATTGTGAGTGTGGAGGAAAACAAAATGGTTAGTACGTGGGTTCTTGGGCAAGAGGTAAATAAACATAATACAACGGTATGGCGCACTTTGAAAAAATACAAATATTATTTGTATTTAATTATTATTAAAATACAGGGTGTCCCAGAATATGTAGGCAATCTCTCGAAATCCAATAGAAAATCTAAAAATATTATGAGAAGTTCCCATAAACCTTTTTTCCTACGACCCTCCCCCACGCAGATACAGCTACATAACGGAAGACCCTGGAAATCTTTTTTTTATCATTCCTAAAATACTAGGCGTATAGAATAGAATAGAATAGAATAGAGCTTTATTATCTGAAGAATACATAATTCTTATAGACAAAGCGGTCAGGTGCACCTTGTTTTTTAAAAAAAGATTATATGTAAAAAAAAAATAGACAATAAAATAACTAAAAAAAAACTTAAGACATAATTTTAAAACAAACAATAAGCACATGTTAAAATCACTAAAATAAAATAGGTCAAAACTACATTATTAAAATAAACTTAGGTTAAAAGCGAATGACAAGCAATGTTACACCAACAAGAAACAGACAAAATTTAAAAGGATTCAAAAAAAAATATATATAATTATTGTAAATTTAAAAAACAATTTAAAATAATTTAAAGTTATGCTAATCAACATAAAATTACTAGAACAACCATAATAAACAAAAAACAAGAAAACATAAAATCATCCAGGCCTAGTCCAAAGTCCAAAGCACAATCTAGAGTACTTATAAAGCAAATCAGTAATGGGTCTCAAGCAAAAAATCCTCCACCAAATAGTACGCTTTAGAATCAAAATACCCCTGACCTCCCTGAGAATTTTCTGTCGCTGTTGTTTTTAAAAAAAAATTTAAATATTTTTTACCTATAAAAGATAGAACCCCCTCACTTGACTAGTGGAAGGTATGGGTAATTTCAAGTTAAATGTTTGGCGAGTGTTGTACCGTTAGACCCAATCTCAGCCTTACATCTTTTAAAAACAGACAAAAAGATTCCAAAAAAAATAAAGGGGAAGGGTTTAATTTTATGGGCTAAAAAAGGGGTCTACTTGAATCTCTAGGTTTTACTTTGAAATATATTTAAGGGCCCCTTTTTTTAAAACAAAATCATATTAAAGAGATTTCCCACAACTTCCCAAAAACATACCATATCTTAAGTGGGACTCAATAAGTGAGAAATATGCACTCTTTGTTGCTGATAAATCCAAATTGTTAGATATTACTCTTATAGCATAGCAGTTGGATGCTAATTTTTACTCAGATGTAGAATATTTGAATCAAATTTCAATTTGTTGTCCATATAGCTCCCCCAAAAAACTAGTTTCACACCTCTAGCTAGGGCTTGTTTCCCAAACTAATTTCACCCAGTGAGCTTTAAATGTGATAAGTTTGTTTTGAAATATTTAAAGATAAATAGTTGGCGTCAGTCCATTCTTTAAGCTTGGCAAGATCATTATTGATATTAGTCTCCAGCTCATTTATTCGTACCCACCCCTAGTATAGTGAGTCATCCGAAACAGAGTAAACCTCCCCGATGTCAATCCCCGTTAGGTCGTTAATGTAGATTAAGAACAATAAGGGTCCGAGGACAGACCCCTGGGGGAAACCCCCCAATTGATTTCGAGGCTTCTAGAAGTTTTTTTTTGAATTTAACCTCTTAACACGACCAGACAGATAAAGATGTAAAAAAATCCAAGGGCCCCCTTATCCCATATTTCTCCATTTCGACAGCAGTATACGGTGATTGACACAGTCAAATGCCTTCGACAAGTCGCAGAACACCGCCCAGCCACACTCGTCATTAAGACCAATATACAATTCTTTCAGAAATTCAAAGATTCGTTTGTGCCCAATGATTCCCGGAAACCAAACTGTTAGGGGGAGTAGATTATGCTTGCTTAAGAATATGAGTAATCGTTTTTTTACTAATTTCTCGATTATTTTCGATAAAGTGGACAACAAGGCTATGGTCTAAAAATTTGAGGGGTCACTAAAATCACCCCCATATAAAGGTATCAAAATTGCCTTCTTCAAACAGGACGGAAAGATCCAGACTCAAATGAATGATTTATACAACCCCCAAGGGGTTTTGAGCATAATTTAATATTTTTTAAATATAATGATAACTAGATAAGTCCTCCTAAAATAAACCCATTAAATCATACTTGCCTTATTTAGTTTGCCAGGGACGGACTAGCTCTGACACAATAATAGCAATTTCTTTAACACCCTGTATGATACAGGCTCAACAATATTATTTTTGGATAGCTTTTACCTTAAACTAAAAAAAGTTACTCTTGACTGACATCGATAAAATCAACTGTTTACGAGAAAAAAAAACATGCTTGGTATTTTTTTACATTATACAGGGTGTTTTCTAATTGTACGCCAATATTTAAGGAGGCGATTTTTGGGTCCATTTTAAGAAGAAAACTTTTTTTGAACGTATTTGTCCCTTTTGAGATACAAGGTGGTAAAATTTTAAATAAATCATTTATTATTTATCTGTAGTACCATTGATATTTTAATGAAATTTGATATAGATATACTATGTATTAAAAGGCATTTTTTGTTCCACTTTTTTTTTTTCCTCCACACTTGTAGGGAATTTCCGCCCATTTTGGCAGACATTAATGGTACCCACTGATTTTTTTAAAATTAAAATTATTTTAAAATCCCCCCTCATTTATAAGCAAAGTTAATTACTTTTTTTTTCCGATGCACGGTTATCGTAAAAAAAAAACGTTTTTTTCCAGGGCTCCGTTTGTAGTTTTATCTCCGAAAAGGGAGGGCCCTTAAAAAAAATTTAGGGGAACTTGTCATAATATTTTTAGGTTTTCTATTAGATTTTAAGAGATTGCCCACATATTCTGGGACACCCTGTATAATCTAAAAGAAAAATATTAAGTATATTTAAAAAAAAACAACAGTTTAAAATTTCTACCAATCCCATATATTTTAAACAATTAATTATGTAATATATTAGATTTGTTTAAATTCTATAAAAAACCCCCCCGGGGGGGGTTATCAAAAAATTATATTTTTACAAATTTAAAAAAAAACCCCTGACAATTTTTAAAAAAAAAAAAGTTTTTTTTAAAATTTTTCAACCACGTTTAATATCTATTGACAGTTTATCTGAGTAAGGTTTTAGGAGTGCTCTTTTTCCCAAAGCTTTTGTGTTACGAGTTTTGTAAATAAATCTATAGAAACTAAATGAACGCGCGACATTGCATAGACTGGCTGATTTCTATCTATTGATTAACAAAAGCTCGCAACAAAACGCCCGCATAAATAAACCTTTACAATTAAAATGATTTTGAGTTTTACGTTAAAATTTTCTTTTTTTCCCCCTTTTTTTAAGAAGAACCACAAAAATTTTTTTGGGGGCTTGGTTTTTTTTAAAAAAAAATTTTTTTAAAAAAGTTTTTCTGTTTCTTTTTTAGGCATTTAACGTCTTTGTCGTCTTTCCCCCCTTTTAAAAATTAAAAACAAAAAATCCCCCTTTTTAAAAATCAAGCGGGGGAAGTGTTTCCTGCGAAAAAAAATTAAAAAAAGGGGAAAACTTTGGGGAATGCAAATCAAAAAAAAAGGGTTTTAAGGTTTTTTTCTGCCAAAAAAAATTGCAGTTTTTTTTAAAACTAAAAACAAAAAAAAAAGGCCGTTTTGATTTTGGATGAAAACTTAAAAACCATAAGAGATAGCGGAAATTGCAATAAAGATTCTTGCAGAGGGGGAAATTTTCGAAAAAAAGCCCAACCCCCGGGGGGTTTTTTTATCTTTATTATTTATAATTTTTTTTTTAAGACAAAAAAATGGGCCTGGGGGACTTTTTTGGTTCGCGCTGGGCCCCCCCTTTTTAAAAAATTACGTCACAAAAAATTTTTTTTTTTTGGGGGTTTATTAAAAAAAATTGAAAATTGTTAAAAAAAAATCATAAGTATTTAAATTTTAAAAAAATTTTTTTTTCCTTTTTAAAAAATTTAAAATTTTTAAGTTAGTTTTGCAACAAGTTAGGCAATAGCCAATTTAAAAAAATTTTTGAACTTTGTCCCTTTTGTAAAAAAAAAAACCCTTAAATAATTGTCTTATAGTTTTTCTTTGTGAAGCCCTTCTTATATCATACTTAAAAAAATAACACCAAAAAATTTAAAAAAATTTTTAAACCTTTGTTTATAATAATTTTATAACTTTGACAAAAAATGAAAAATCAAATTAATATTTCAAATTTTAAAAAAAATTTTTTTAAACAAAGCTTTTTTTTTTAAAATTTTATGGCGTGTCCTGTTTAGGTATGTTTTCCGGGGGTTTTAAAAATTTGACCCCCCTATTGGGATCTGGGGAAATTTTTTAGGAGATACGAAGTTTTGGTTAAATTGGGAAAAATTGGGGATTTATGTTTACCAACAATAACCTTTAGAAAGTTTGAAAATTCCAAAATAATTCCGGAGATACCCGGAAAAAAACAAATTTTGGAAAATGGTTTTTTTTTTCCCGGGGGTTTTTTTTTCAACGAATTCCAAAAAAAAAAAACAGTTGTCACTTTTTCCGCTCTATCGAATGGTGTTCATAGTTTTGCAACTCGACGTTTCGTTTTTCCGTAACCATCATCTTTTTTTTCTTAGGGGGGGGCCATATGGGAATTCCATAAATTTAATTTTTTATAAATTTTAATTTATAAAAAAAATTCCCTTTTCCCAAAAAATCGAAAAATTAACTAGAATATTTTTTAACGTAGTTGGCTTTGATTTCTCAAACCCCGGGGACGTGTAAATGACATTCTGTGTTTACTGTCCGTTGTGGTGTCTTTAAAAAAAAATTCCCCAAAGAAGAAAAACGAGATATGGTAAAAAGTTTTTTTTAAAAATGATAGGAACAGTGTGGGGAAAAAATCGGAAGTGTATTTTAAAATCGTATGGGGGACGACAACCTCATGGGGTTTTTTTTCAAATTTTGGATGAAATTTCGCTGAGTATGGTTTTTTAAAGCCTCTAGACAACAAAATGACAACCGAAGGGTTTTTTAAAAAACAGAAAATTACTAAACCTAGGAAAAAAAAAAATTTTTACAAATGTTCAAAATGATGCCCGTCATTTTCTAAACAAATCGCCACTCTTCTCTGTGTGTTATTAACTGCGCGTTTTTTTTCCCCTTTTTCTTCCAAAACCCCCCAACGATGTTGAGTTGAAGTTCCTCGATATTTTGGTATTCGCCTTGCCCATAAATTGGGTTTTTTTAACTCCCCATAAAAATGTATCGAGGACATTGAGATCGGGGAAAACCCGGGGGCCCATCTTACCGGCCCCTTTTCCCAATCCACCTGTCACCAAACCTTTCGGAAAAAATAATTAGATACTTGTCTTGTGTTGTGAGGGTGGAGCACCATCTTTTGGGGAAACCCAAAAACTGTTGTGGGGTTTCCAAAATGGTAAATCGTCCAAAAAAGTCTTCAAAAGTTGACGTCAAAAACTGATAAAAAATTTTAACGTTCAAATTTCCGTTAAAAAAAAAGGGGGGTCCCAAAAATTCTTTTTTTTTTAAATGCCGGGGGCCCGACATTAAGACTGAATCGCACTTGGGGTCGTAATTCTCGAAACTCCCGGGGGGTTGTTTATGCTCCAAATGTGTTCATTGTTTCGATTAAATATTCCACCATTGGTAAAAAAATCCCCAAATTTTTCCCCAAAAAACATTTTCTAAAAAGCTGGAAAATCGGGTCGCCTTTGGGGCCCCAAACACAAAATTTAAAACCCTTTCCCCGAATCAAAGGGGTTTTTTTTTTTTTCGATATGTGGATTTTGTAGCTTTTAAAAACCCTTTTCCTGATCTCTCTCCAAACAAAATTTTGCGAAGAAACACCCAAAACAGTGTGTATCTGGCGTGTGGATTTACCTGGATTCGTATTTATCTACAAAATATGTATTAGTTTTTTTTTTTTTAAAACGGTTTTTTTTTAAAAAAATTTTTTAAAAAACCCGGGGTTTTTTAAAACCCCTTAAAAGGGTTTAAAAACCCTTTTAAAATTCCTTTTAAATTTTGGAACAAAAGTTTTTTTAAAAAAAAAAGTTTTTTTTTTAAAACTTTTGTGCGGGTTTTTTGTTTTTTTTTGAAAATTGGCCGCGTTTCCGTTCAACAAAAATTTTCCGAAATAGGGATAAATTTTTTTAAAAAATTTAAGATTTACTTTGCGTCCTAAAACGAATGTTAACATTAATTATACCTCATTTACGATGTTTTCTTTACTTTCCTCATCCATTCTGTCCCCATATTTTTTTTCTGGGCTTTTCAAACGAACCATCTAAAACGGGTTTTCCCATCAAAATTTAAATAAAGTTCGATGAGGTTGTCGTCTCTCGGGATACGAGTTAAGATACACTTCCAAAAATTTTTACACTGTTCCTATCATTCTTGTAATAAAGTTTTTCCATATCTCCCTTTTTTCTTCAAGGGGAAAATTCCCCCTTTTTTAAAACCACAACTGACTAAACACAAAAAACTCATTTACACGTCACCGATTTTTAGAAATCAAAGCCAACTACGTTATAAAAAAAAATTTTGGTTAACCCCCGGGTTTTCCCCCCAAGAAGGGTAACTTATGATACATCGTTGAAAATGTGATAAAAAGGGCCATTTAAATTTGGGGGAAAAACCCCCTATGGCGTCCATAAAAAAAAAAAGTTGATGATGGTTACGAAAAAAAGAAACGTCGAGTTGCAAAACTATGAACACCATTCGATAGAGGGGAAAAAAATGACAAAAACAAATGTATTATTTTTTTGGGGGAAAATTTTTTAAAAGCCCCGGAAAAAAAAAAAAACGATTTTCAAAATTTCTTTTTTTCCGGATATCCCCGGAATTACTCGGAATTTTCAAACTTTCTAAAAGGTATATTGTTGGTTTCATAAATGCCCAATTTTTCCCCCCAAATTTTAAACCCTCTTCGTATTCCTATATTTCCCCAGACCCCAAAGGTGAAAATAAATTTTAAACACCCGGGAAAAAAAGGGCTCCACGACCAAAAAAAATTTTTACGACAATCAATTAATTTTTTTTTTTTTAATGTACAATGAAGATGAAAGTTCGAAACAATTTTGTTAATTCAAAAATTTCAACTTGTTGAAACATTAACTTTTAGTTAAATTTTAAAAATTTAAATTTAAAATTTTTTTAAAATTTTTTTTAGTTAATATTTAATACACAAAAAAATATTTAGTGTGACGTATCGTTTTTTACGCCTGGCGCAAACAAAAATATCGCGGGGGGGCCCCTTTTTGGGGGTTTAAAATTTAAAAATTTTAAAAAAAAATGAAGATAGAACCCGTAGTTATAATTTTTTAAAGTTTTCCCCCTCTTCAGGGGTCTTTTTTTCAATTTTCGCTATCGCTTTTTTTTTTATTGTTAAAAACAATTGAAATTTTTTGGGGAAAAAAAACCTCAAAACGCCTTTTTAGATTTGCATTCCGGTCAAATGAGCTATCCCCTCGTATTTTTTGGGCCCTTTAAACCAAAAACCCTTTTTCCCCTAGACTATTTTATTGTAAAAGAATATTCCCCCCCAAAAAAAATTATATAAAATAAAGGGGGCCCAAAAACCCATCCCAAAAAAAAATTTGGGCCCCTTAAAAAATATGAGATCCCGATAATTAGGTCAAGTTCTGTCCATAATTTTATTCTAAATTAGTTTAAAAAAAAACGGTTTTTTTCAAATCTGGAAAATAACCAAGAAAAAAAAAAACTTTTTTTCCAAAAAACCGATCAATTAGGAAAAATTTAGTTTCTTTTTTATTGTACTTTGGTTACATTAATAAATCTATTAGGGGATTTTTGGTGAATATTTTTTAGTATTATTTTTTGTATCGGTTTATATAAATTTCTGTATATTGCCCACCTGCCAATGTGATGCGAAATTTTTTTGACAAGAAATTTTGATAGTGAGGTTCAAAAAAGACAAAAATTTGAATAATTTTTATGTGTGTTTATGTGTTTTATTACGTTTTTAATCATTAAGACTTTTTTTATTTGGATTTTGTTTATTATGTTTTTTTTTTTAATTTTATAATTTTTTTGTTCACTTTTGTAAGCATTTTGTTAAAAAGATTAAAATAAATTTGGGGAACTAAAATTTTTTCCATTTTTGGGTTTTTGCCTTTTAAAAAAAAAACGAAAAAACCCGTTTTTTTTTTTTTTCGAGGCTTTAAAAAACACTATTCTAAAAAATTTAAAATTAATTACACCTATTATGTTTTTCCCCCTAAAAATTTTTAAAACAATGCTGTCAGTTTATTTAGAATTTTAAAAAATACTGTTTAAAAGAACAGTGGCTCTAGTTTTCGAAAAGGAACTGTGTTTTCGTGTTTCAAAAAAAAGCTTAAAAAAACGAGGCGTCCTTAAATTAACTGATAAGTAGCAGTACTGATAACTGGTACTATGAAGACTATTATTTACTTACCTAAAAACTAAATGGTAAAGGCGGCAACAATCTTATTTGTACAAGTTAAATCAACAAATAAAACTTAAGTAATATGGATTATAAACATATTAAGATAATTGCTTTTAGATAAATTGTTTTATTAGTAGATAAATTGTTTTTCTCCTTAAAAAAAGTAAACAACCATTTAGCACGAAGTCACTCTTTTATTTTTACTGTACAGGGTAGGAAGTTTAAAAAGGCAAATCTTTTACCAAGAAACTGAGAGGCTTTAATTTTTTGTAAAAAGTTTTTTGAAAAATTTATTTTTAATTAACTCAAAAAACCTAAAGAAAGGGGAAAATTTAAAAAAGATCCTTAAGAAGAAATTTGATAAAAATCAACTTCCCGAATTTATCTCCTTATTTAAATTTTAATTTAAAAAAATGGCCTCCGCGCGATTTTTTTTTGGGGGTAAAACCGAGTACTCACAATAAAAACTTTTTTTAAAAATGAAAATTTTAAAAAATTTGGTGTACTCAAAACACTTAAAGAATTTATTTTCCCCTTAAAATTTTTTTTAAAATTAATTTTTTTAACAAGTTAGACAATTGTTAATTAACAAAATTGTTTTGGGAAATTTTGTCTTCATTGTACTTAAAAAAAAAAATTTTTTTAAATTTTTTGATTACCCCCCTTATAAACTACTAAAGATTAGCCACAAAATTTAAAAAATTTTAATGCTTTTTTAAAATAATTTTATAACTTTGCAATATTACTCTGATTTTTCATTTTTTGTTATTTTAAAAATTTTTATAAACAAAGAATTAAATTTTTAAAACTTTTAGGCCCTTGTCTTGTTAAGTATGTATTTTAAAAAAAGCAAAAAATTTTTTTTAAAGCATTTTTTTAATGTACAATAGGACGAAGTTCCAAACAATTTGTTAATTGACAATTGTCTTATTTTTTAAAAAACTTACTTTAAGTTAAAATTTTAGGGAATAAATTCTTTGAAATGTTTGAATATACCATAATTTTAAATTTTTCAATTAATATTTAATACCCCAAAAAATTATTTGTGTGACGTACTCGGTTTTGACGCCGCAACCTAAAAATTCACGCCGGGCCCATTTTGCGTTAAATTAAAATTATAAATAATGGGATAGAACTCGGGATTTTTTTATCGAAATTTCTCCCCTTCAAGATCTTTATTTTCCCCTTTCTTTTTGGTTTTTTAGTTATCATAAAAATCAAAGGCCTTTTTTTTTTTTTTGTTAATAACAATAGAAATTTTTATTGGCAGAAAAAATCCTTAAACCCCCTTTCTCAGATTTGCTTCCCAAGGTTTGTATTTTTGAATTTTCTAACTTTTTTGCAAAAAAACACACTTCTCAACTAGACCACCAGATGCCATTGGCCTTAAGGAGAACACTTGTTAAAAAATTCCATTTTGGAATTTCCGGAAAAAGTTGATTTTTTGGTAGCCCTCCCTCCTCCAGGGAAAAATCAGACTCCAAATGCAAATCTTCTATTTGTTTATTTTTCGTGGAGTTGATCAAATTTTATTTTCAAATCCCAAATTTCCCAAAAATATATGCATTTTTCTTGAGATTAGAGGCATTCACAATACTTACATAAGAAAATTGTGGAGTGAAAAATTTTTAACTGACTATGGTTTTTAAAAAAACATCGATAAATTTGCGAAATTTGGAATTTGACGATAAAATGATCAAATGCACGTAAAAAATACAAATAGAGAACTTGCTTAAAAAAAAAAAAAAAAATACCTGGGCTATCAAAAAAAAATCAATTGCAAATATCAAATTGAAAATCTTCTTTGCCCAAAGGTCTCCCTTCAGGCCAATGTTTTACTTTTTAAAAAAAAAATTGAAAATTCTAGAGCTGCCACTGACCGCTACAAAAAATAATATTTATTTATTTTATATTATTTAAATGTAATATACTGTTGGAGAAAGTTTGATAGGTGTTACCTACCTTCTTTTTATATATTTTTTATAATCAGTGAAAAGCACTGCTACATTTTATTTATCATACAAAATTATTTTTAGCACTTTCCAATGTACATAAATTATTTTTTGTAATTTAATTCCTGACAATTATCGAATTCAGTAAAGCATATTACATTTTAATTTTTAAGAACAAAGGTTCCTAGGTTTTAACCGTTCTTTTTATACTTGTTTTTGTTAGGAACCAAGAAGAGGCTATAACTAGTGCTTTCAGCAGAAGTATGAAAAATAAATGTTACTTTCATTTATTTACGTTTTGTTTAACTTTTGTATGCATTATGTTAATGCGTTTTCCTATATTTGACGGTGCTTTCGTCTGACAGTTTTGACTGGAATCAACCCATCCTTTGGACACTGTGTCGTGTGTATCGAACCATGTTTAATCAAGGTAAATTATGGATCTGTTTTCTAACCTATATCTTTTAATTTCTTGAAGGTATTACTACTTGTCTTTTGTCTATTTTGTTGTATTTAAATCCCATTTTACAAACAACCCTATGGAGGCTGGCACGGCTAATATTAATATTGGTTGCGTCTTCATCTAGCTTCTTTTTCAGTTTATTCAAGGTAGGAACAACTCCGCTTTCATAAAGACAATATATTTATCTTCTTATTAGGTCCTGATCACTACTGTCTATACGGTGAGATTAAAAATCACTACGTTTTTTTTTTGTTGAATTCTTCTAAAATAATATCCCTTATCGATGATATTGAAGTTTTTGTAGTAGACAGGTTTTTTTAAAGCTTCTTTTTTAAATTTAGTCCTCTACTGATTAAAGTTTCATGCCTTTTTTCACAACCTGTTTTGCATCTAATGACAAATGGTTTCGACGCGACATAGTTGCATTCTCGTAAAACAACTTTTTCGAAAGCACAGTAAAAACGGTTATTCAACACTGCCACTAAAATTTTGCCAAAAAATTTATATCCAATGGTCAATACTCAAGAAATACCTGGCCCACCCCTTCCATTATAAAAAAATGGTTTAAAAAACAAAAATAATAAAATCGTTAAAGGTTTATTGGGGTATTGTCCCTAAAAAACATAGGATATACTGTGAGAAACTATCCTACACGACACCTAAAACTAACCAAGAAAATATTTCTTTTTGTTGTTTTAAACACAAAATTTTGTGTTGGTCAATTTGGTGTGTGATAATTAAAATAATAATAACAAAAATACACACATTTTTATAACAACCATATGATGTCATTGTTAGTTTTATGTAAACGTTTAAAAAAATTCACACCTTTTTGTTAAAAAACAACTAAAATTAACCATATAACATTCTTTTGGGGGTTTATGTTAAATTTTAGGATATTGGGATTAAACACTTTTTTAACGATAATAAATTAAAAAATTTGCTAATTCGGTACACAAAGTATTGTTTGGCAAATATTTTAAATCGGGAATTTCGTGGATAAGCCATTTTTTAAAAATGAGAAAAGCCTTGTACTTTTTATAATCTCTAAAGTTTTATTGCCGAAAAAGAGAAAGGGAAGCCTAGCGCAACATGGGAATTTTTTGTAAAGGGCCCTTTTGTAACCCACGCGGTTAAGTATATTTATTCATATTTAAATAACAAAAAAATCATCTCCGTAGCAAAAAAAAATAAAATACCTAAAAAAATCCGTACAGGTCCCAAAAAACCTTTTTGGCCCCGGGCTTTTCGGGGGAAAGTTCAAAAAATATTCTTTTGTTAATTAGTTAATCGAAAAAATTTCCGAAAATAGGATTTTTCTAAAACAAAGCAATTTTTAGCACTAAATTAATTTGTTAAAAAGGGTTTTTAATACAAGATTATTTTGTTAGTATATTTTTTTTATTTTATATTTGATAAACTTTAAAGGTCTCGAAAAAAAACCACCTACGGAATTGGACGATTTTTAAAAAATGCAATGTAAAATATACTTTTAAAAAACATTATTTGAGAGAAAAAAATTGGGATAAAGTAGATTTACCAAAAATCGCAATTAAAATTAAAAAAAATTGGTCATTATTTGATATTTAATTTCAAATATTTACGATTTACGAGTAATAAATACATGCATCGCTATAAGACGTTTACAGTTTGCCAAACGGAAAAATTATTGATTTATAATAAAAACTTTTGGGCCCTTACCATTAAGATTATTTTAAAAAAATTTGAAATTTTAGCCAGTTTTTTTTTTTCTTGGACAGTCCACGAAGGCTGATGCCTAAATTTAAAGTACCGTGGGTGTCTTAAGTGTGGTGAGGGAGTTTGTTCACACGGGACATAAAAATTTGAAGATTGGGAGAAGGAAAAAATTCGGCGGGCAGCAGGTTCCACAGTCTTTACATCTAGGGATGAAGGAACGAAGAAATCGGGGTTGGGGCTTTCTAAATGAACTGTGTTGACTCGGGTTTCTCTGTTGGGAAACCACCAGAGAAGGAATTTACTGGGCCCAAATTTCCCCTGGCAGAAGCCGTGAAAATACCTATAGAAAAACGACAGATCCCAACAGCTTGCCGGTGGGGAAGAAGAGGAAACCTTTTTGTGAGCGTTGGATCATTAATAAGACGAACGGCTCTTCTTTTAATGGAGCAGAATGCTAAGTGTTGTAAGGGGCGCCATTCCCCCGACATGAGAACAATATTCTAAAAAAAGGCTCTGATTTGGGATACGTACAGAGTGTACGATTGGAAAAAGGAAAAGTTTTCTGGCTCGGAAGAGGAATCCAAGCTTTTTTGAAGCTGCCGAGGCTATGGATGTAATGTGTTTGTGCCAGTTGAGGTTATTCTCAAAAGTAACGCCGACAAGATTAAAAGACTCTTTTTCTGCAAAATTGGCCGCTCATATGTAAGGGGGAACATTGGCAGACTTTTTTTGCATAGCGAACATGACTGTGTTTTCGAGGCATTAAACTGAACAAGATTTTTTGGGGCCCCCAAACCAAGATAATTTTGAGGTCTTGTAAAAGAGATATCTGCATTGACCTGCGCTTTTTTTCTAAGTCAGAATTACATGGGGGCTTAAGAAATTGAATGCTAGAATGGAGGGTACTATCGTCAGCAAAAATATGAATGGGATTATTGGAAAAGAGAAAATCGTTAATGTTGAAGAAACAGCGTGGGGGCCAGCACTAAGCCCCGGGGCACCCCAGTTTAATTTTGGGAGAAGCTGGAGGAATGACCATCTACACTAACGATATACGTCGATTAGAAAGGAAACTGGGAAAACCAAGAGCAAAGCTTAGGTGGAAGACCCTAAGAAGGAAGTTTGTTAAGAAGCCCATCATGCCAGACCTGATCAAAGCTTTTGGGTATGTCAGAGCAACGATCGGGAATTCACCAAGAAACTCAAGGACTTATTCCAGTTGTGTGAGACAAAAGGGAAAAAAGATCACGTGGATCTACTGGACGGAAATTTAAAATTTT
>JAHBCN010011785.1:0-28133 GCA_019359885.1 Listronotus oregonensis
GTAGATTACTTATTTTTGGGGAACTTTCTTACTAACTGACTAACTGATCAATATCATTGGCTGTTTATCTACTTATTGGGAATTTCTTCGAGTGTTTATTATTTTTCTGGAAATTCCTAACAAACTAAAACATAAGAAAAAAGCTTTTTTGTGTGTTTTAATTAAATTTACATTTTAAAGTACTTACATTATAATACTATTCTTGGCCTATTTGATACTTAGAAGAAGAACGTGGGGTTGTTCCACGCCTTCACCAGTAATTTACCCATCATCTTTGGTTCCAAAAAACGTGTATTTACTTTAGGAAAACCAAAATCAAGCCAAAATGTAAATAAGGTTGGGTTGTTAATGCTCCTTACCTATATTGTTATTCGGTACAGCTGATTATATTATTTTTTAATGGAAATTCCAAACGCGCTTCGGTTATATAATAGAACTGTTATGACAAAAAAAGTGTAGCATCATAGCACTTATTGAGACTAAATAGTTATCTTTCTTTAATTATATAAACGCATTTTCTATTATACTGATTTTATTAAAAATGTTTACATTTTTTTAATGTTTTAGGCGTTTAGCTAACGATTTGAAAATATAACCTATAAACAACTGAATAACTTAAGCCAAAATTTAAGTTTGTCTGTCTGAATGTGTAGGTTTCCTGTAAATTTTAGTTATAAAAACTTAAGATTTTTATAAAAACAAACTTACAAAGTACTTACATTATCCAATTATACTTAGAAATGGGGTTATAAAAATCATATTTAATAAAATAAAAATATTTTGTTCTAATCAAAATACTAACACAGAAAAATCATTTTTGGTAGATATTTTAATTAAAAAGTTTATGACGGTTAACCCGGCATTAATAGTATAGCTTTACTCTTAGTACAGTCAAATTTCCAAGAACTGTTCTTTCATGTACTTTCTAGCCATGTTAAAATGTCCTACTTGGATTTATATGCAAGCAAGGACGCATATCCGTCTTCAAAATTCGTAGCCCTTGGGTCAGCCCTGGGCAGTTCACGCAGCTTTAGCTCAATGTTCAGGCAAGGTTCTAGGATCAATCAATGCAGTTCTGTATCGACCATCATTAACTGCAAATGCATGGTCAAAATGAACATCTTGGCAGGGAAATCAAAATTGGCAAGTTCGGATCCCCGGGGCCACTTTCTTTACTCTGGGTCAGCCCTGGGCAGCGCACGTAGCTTTACCTTAATGTTTACGCAAAGTTCTAGGGTTACTCGTGTCAGTGCCGGGTCGACAGATTACTGCATTTTCATCACCAGTTGTTCAGGTGAATGTTGACATGCGGGAATACACTTCAGCTCCCCCAACATATTTTCCTTCATGCCCCCCTAAAATGCCGACAATCAGGACAACCAATCGCAACATCTCTGGTGTATTCGTAAACCACTTTGAGAGACTGTTGAAGGTGTATCTAGGGCACTTTTTACCTCCTCCGGCGTGATCGGCGCACTCTCATGCTGGTCAAGCTGCCTGTCCGCACAATAGGCTCTAAAGTTAGTCAATGCTAGAATGTCTCGTTATAATGGCTTTGAGACTTCGTTAACATCCTTCCAGAACTGTTCCACGACATTTGCTGATGGCGGATTTTCAATTGTTGATGTTGAGTCTGCGAGAAAGCTAGAGAGAAGTTACGAAATTATTTGTGTCTCTTATCCATCTAGCCTTTTTCTTTAAACTGGTGTTTATAACACCCAAGGATCGTATGCGGTTTAGGCAACGTTGTTTGACGATGAGAAGCACACGTCTATTAAGTGTTTGGTGTTTTTGGCGTAGCTTTAAAGCTATTTTCCTGATCTTTCCAGTGAAAGGTCTGTTGGATGATATATATTCTAATACACTTTGTATACGCTATGCCTCTTGCCGCGTCAAATCTATTTTCTTGGCTATTTGCTGCATTCGGCGTTCGGTCTTTAAAGAGTTTGGTAAAAGCTGTCTGAGCGGTTGTTAGGAATAAGTTGTTTCGCAACCTCATAAACAGCGTTGTTAAGTGCCAATATATCCGTATGTTCTGAAAGTCTGTCTCGAAGTGCGTTGTCCGCTTGTTCGATAGTTTGAGGCTTTATGTAGGACTTCGGTTAATTTATTATCGGCGTTCCCGAAAGCAATCTCGTTCACCGTATCCTCAGCAGGCTGGTCCTGTTCTGGATCCTGGATGGGTTCCAGGTCTTGAGGTGGCTCCTGTTGTCTTTGAGTTCTGACATAACCAGAGCGGTTAAGATAAGCTACATAGTCTCTCAAACGCTGTTTAGAAAGATGACTTAATTCAGGATGTTTAGCACAACATGCGGCATGCATTCGTCTCATGTAGCCCCTAAAGGTGGGTTGGCTGAATGCATTTGCATCCATTAGATTGTCCCCAAGCTCGTCCGTCCACGTGAAGCGTCCATGTCCATTGCCAAGGTCGTTTAAGGGCCTCCTTTCAGTTGCTTCTCCAACCTGCCCTGCACCCCTATCCGACACGACGTACCCTATGGCTCCGACCCCATAGGGCGTCATGCGGAAGGCCATCCGTATCGAAGACCACTCCTCGCGTCCGCTCGGTCAGTGATCTTCGGCAAAATTCATTTGCCTCAGTAAACGAAGGGACCCAAGGACAACCGATTTCTGCATTTTCATCACCAGTTGTTCGGGTGAATGTTGACATGCGGGAATACACTTTAGCTCCTTCAACACATTTTCCTTCATGCCTCCCAAAACGCCGACAATCAGGACAACTAATCGCACGTTATATTCCGGATAGAGCCTCCGAAGTTCGCCAAGAAGATCCTGATATTTGGCTCGTTTCTCCCTCTCCTTTATATCGATGTTGGTTTCCGCTGGGGCGGAGAACTCAATCACATACATAGAGTTATTTCTTTTATCAAGGAGAACGATATCAGGTTTATTGGCTCGAATTTGATGCGTAGTTGGGAATGCATAATTCCAATATATGCGACAGTTGTCATTTTCTACTACTGCCTCGATATCACCGGTAGCAAATGGCAGGATTGCTGTTTCATCGATGCCGTTATAATGTCTGAGGTGATAATAAAGTACCCGAAGTGCATCGTTGTGTCGGTGGATGTAACCACTAACAGCATGCACTGGACTAGCCGACAATAAGTGCATAAGTGTTTCGGGTTGCTGTCGACAGGCTCAACAAGCAGTATCAGGAATGTTAGAAAACTGACTTCGGTATACCAATGTGTTTCACACCATCCTGGCATGCTAGTAGGAAACCCTCGGTCTCAGACTTGAGCTCAGCAGATTTTAAAAACCAAACGTGTGGTTTCGAGATAGATTGAGTCTTTCTATGTTTCGGTAAAATACTCCGTGTTGAGGCTTATTAATGTGATCTTCCAAGAGCATCTACTGTTCTGCTCTTTTAACTGCAGTTTTTACGGCTTTAGACTCAAGTCTTACAAGTGATTGGTCGTCGTTTGGATCTATTGCAAATCTGAGACCGAATTTCTCCGCTGCTCGCTCCGCTGCCTTAAATAGAAATGCTCCAACATTAGCTATTTGGTGCGCTCTTACTAGTTGCATCAGTGGATCAGTACTATTGGCAACTTGACAAGCAAGACTTAAAACCAGCCGATCGTGCATACACTCCAAGCTTAAAAGGCCACGACCTCCCTGGTAGCGTGGGAGGTAAATATGGATGTTGATGAGCGCGGTGGATGCTACGGTGAAGATGCATCATTTTTCGTGTGCTGATGTCCAGCTCGCGCAGTTCCTCTCGCGTCCACTTTACCACTTCAAAGAGTAAAGCAATACAGGAACTGCTAGCATGTTGGCAGCAAAAACCTTGTTTATTCCAGATAATTCGATTCCCAAATTCTCCGTAAACGTCGCCTGTAATTGCTTCTAGGCTCGGTCTTCACAGCTCTAACATCTTGAGTCCGGTTTTAATCGATTCCTAAATATCGATAATTCTCGTTGTTTTGTAGAGGGCGGAGTAGTGCGCTATCGGGAAGCTGGTCAACTTCTAAATCGTTCCCGTACCGGCCCTTATTTAGCTTAAGTTTAGCACACTTGTCGAGGCCGAACACCATTTCAACATCTCTGGTGTATTCGTAAACCACTTTGAGAGACTGTTGAAGGTCTCGCTGGCTAGTTGCGTACAGTTTTAGGTCATCCATATAAAACAGATTGGTTACCTTATGCTCACCTCTTCCAGGTGGTCTACAGCAATATCCGCGTGTCCGACACGGATACGGGAAGCAGCAAAATACAAAATAGCAAAGGACTGAGTAAGTCATCCTGAAATACGCCCCTTTTAAACGTAATGGGTTCGGTAATAATTTTTTGTTCTCCAGATCTTATAGAGAACTTTGATTTCCAAAGTGACATCAGTCGCTCAATGCATCGGATTAGGTTAAGAGGAACCTTAAGATCTTTAAGCAGATGCAACAGTAATTCGTGAGATGTTGTGTCAAACGCTTTTTTGTAGTCAATCCACGCCATATTAAGGTTGCGTTTGTATTGGATTGAGTCTTGTGTAATGCATCTATCGATTAGGAGATTTTCTTTGCAACCATTGATTCCTCTTTTTCCTCCTCGCTGCTCCCCTACATCAGAGAGTATGGGATCAACATTCTAGAATATAAAATTCTGGTGAAAGCCTTGTAACAAGTATTGAGGCAAGTGGGTCTATAGTTTTTGGGTAGTTTTAAATCGCCCTTTTTTGGTATCAATATGGTTCGGCCTTCAACAAAATCACTCAGCAATTGGAGTGTCCCCGTTGAGCCAAGAATCAAAGATTCTGGCTAAATGTGGATATGTACTGGGGAATTTCTTTCACCAGTAGTTGTTGATACCATCCGGACCAGGTGCAGAATAGTTTTTTATACCATCCAGGGCACTTTTCACCTCCTCCGGCGTGATCGGCGCACTCTTATGCTAGTCAAGCTGCTTCTCCGCACAATAGCCTTTAAAGTTAGTAAATGCTGGAGTGTCTCGTTGTAATGGCTTTGAGACTTCGTAAACATCCTTCCAGAACTGTTCCACTACATTTGCTGATGGTGGATTTTCAATTGTTGGTGTTGAGTCTGAGAGAAAGCAGAAAGCCTAGTTACGAATTTATTTGTGTCTCTTATCCCTCTAGCCTTTTTCTTTAAGCTGTTGTTTATAACGCCCAAGGATCTTATGCGGTCTAGGCAACGCTGTTTGATGATGAGAAGCACATTTCTGTTAAGTGTATGGTGTTTTTGGCGTAGCTTTAAAGCTATTTTCCTTATCTTTTCAGTGAAAGGTCTGTTGGATGATATATATTCTAATACACTTTGTTATTATTATTATTATTATTATTAGACCTTAGTATCAAAAGGGTTTTTTAATTTAAAAAAATGTTTGGAGTTTTGTAGAATCGAACTCGGGACGATCGTGTTGCTGGTTAAACGTGATACCTATTTAGCCATTAAGGCATCGTACTAAAGTAAGCAAAGCAATCCTATTAATTTGCAGGCTATTTATGAACTATAAATACAATTATTAATTTAATATAGACTCTCCAGGATTTTTTTAGCAAACCCATTTTCTATTTATTTTTTAGTGTATTAAATTTAATTTAAAACATGTTTCGTTTATCAATCACCTCGTTGAAGGTCGTATAGGGCCGGATCTTGGTCTATTAGTTTAAATAATACTTGGTGACATTTACTTAATGCTGAGGTAACTTAAGAAAATCCTGGAAACCCTAGAATAATTTGACTCACCACCCATCTAATTAATTAAAATAATAAAATATACTTTTTATGATAAACTTATGACATTTGTGACATTAAAAAAACCTACATATTAAAATCCTATATTTTAGATTCTTTAAATGGTACATTTTTAATTTTTTTACATGTTTCTAAAGTATTTTTAGGTGACCTGAGATTGTAAGGGTTATTAGACTTGCGTGCACAAATCTATACCTTGTAATCTGTACCGAAGCGGCAAGTACTCTGAAAAATATGTTTCAATAAAAAAGTAATAATCATAATTACCTTAGCATGTAACTCATAATTATCTTTAACGTTCTTCGGCTCATCTTGATATGTTCTTTTTTCCTCTAAAATGCACTGACCTATCAATGTTTGTACTTTCCATGTTTGACATATTATCAATTTTGCCCATATTACCACTACCATAACAGAGTAGCCGACATTTTCGACAACTAATTGAAATTCTTTCTTTTGTAAAAGTTCGGGCAATTGAAATACTAAAGCAAGCAAAAACCACCACAAAGGAATTTGAAAACATACCGAGTAAATAATGTAAGATTTTTGGATTATTTTGTTATCTGAAATATCGTATCTCCATATTCCAGTAAAAATCATTATTGCCCTAAGAATTTTTGTTAATTTCACACTGTATTTCGCCATATTTGTTCTGACTATACGGGACTGTAAAAAGGTAAGGCAGCTTTGTACAATTTCGTGTCAATCGATCGTTTGATTGACTGAACCTAAGTTTAAAATAATAAAACGAAAATTCTCGCAAGGAAACACATTTAAAACAATTATTATAATGGATTTTAAAATTTTAGGTATTCGAGCAAAAACGATTAATAATTAAGTTTAATAGAAATCACAAACGTGCCAAATTTATTTTAAAACAATTTTATTCATTACTATAATGTAAAGACTTATTTTAAATTAAAAACTCGACAATCAACATAAATAAAACAATTAGATTTTATATATATATATATATATATATATATATATATATATATATATATATATATATATATATATATATATATATATATATATATATATATATATATATATATATATATATATATATATATTTTAACTTTTTTTCACTATGGAAACCGAACAGAACTCAGAGCTCGCCTTTTTAGTTGTTTAGTCGGACACTGCATGTTTGTAAGTAGGACATGCAGTGTACCGAAAAGCAACCCACACTAACCGCTACCTAAACGCCGAATCTCATCACCACCCAGCTCAACTTTATGCGGTAGTTAAAACACTAACATCACGCTCAAAACGGCTATCAGACGAAAAACACCTACAGGTAGAACTAGAAACATTAGAAGGGGCCCTTAGATCCAACGGTTATAGCAACGTGTTAATTAACAAGGCAAGAGAGGATAAAAGACCCAAAGAACGAAAAGAACGGGAACGAAAAGCCTTTTTACCATACGTAAAAGGAACGACGGACAAAATTAGCCGATTACTACGACGCCACGACATAGAGACCATTTTTATCACGGACCGCAAAGTAGGCGAAATACTAACAACACCAAAAGACAGAATCCCCGGCGAAGATCAGGGCGTTTATGAAATTAGATGTTCCACGTGTAAACTACCATACACTGGACAAACAAACAGACGTGTAAATTTTAGAGCCGAAGAACATCAGAATGCCGTCCGACAAAGAGCTCTATCATCCTCTCTAGCTCAACATGTACTGGAAACTGGCCACAAGATCGACTTTAAAAACATAAAAGTCCTAGCGAGGTGCGAAAATCTACACCCTCGTATTATAAGGGAAGCAATCGAAATCGAAAAGCGGCCCGACAACCTAAATAAACGGGATGATACACAACGCCTGCCACATACATGGAAATCTATCCTAACGAAGCTTCACCCTGCTGACAGACATAAGAGTTTCTCAAACAACGACGTCCGAACACCATCTGAACACCGAGAAAGACCCGTCACACTAGGCCGCGCCAGGATTGGTCGAACAACACCACAAGCCACGCCTACCCAAGACCATTAAAAATACGCAACCCAGGTCACGCACCAGTTCATTTTTGACTACCGTCCGAGAAAGTTCGAGAAGAAGATGAGTGTGATCTCATCGAAACGTCAACATGTTTTTCTTGTGAGAACCTACGACAAAACATATGTATTTTATATATATATATATATATATATATATATATATATATATATATATATATATATATATATATATATATATATATATATATATATATATATATAATATTATAATATATATAATAATATATATATATATATATATATTATATATTATATAATAATAATTAATTAATATATTTATAAATATATATATATATATATACATATAATATTATAATATTTAATAGCTTTTTTAATTTTGGTGAAGAAATTAGTTTTGTTTAAGGGAATGTTAATATTTTTTTTTATTATTAATATTATTATTTTTAATGTCAATAGATAAAATTATTTATTTTTAATTTATACTAATCTTTTTTGGCATTTAGAGCATTTTTTTCTTTTTTAATTTCAATCATTTCTTTTATTTTTAATTTTTGTAGTTAATATTTTTGTTGCTTTAAATTTGAATTCATGTTTTGTTTGGAACTCATGTTTGTGTAACACGGTGAAGGCGTTTTTAGTATATTTATGACCGTTTAGTATACTTTCTAGGTGTGTTGTCATTCAAATGTATTTTTTTGACAATTTAAGCATGATATTGAGTATACTAAATTGGACTTTTTTTTGTTGAAACTTTACTTTTTAATGGCGTAAATAATATACTAATTTGATTTTAAGCCTTGTTACAAACGGTTATGTTGTGTTTAGACAGAATGTGTTTTATTTATTTTTTTGAAAGTCCTGGAATATAAGGCATACCAATATATCTATTAGTGACTTGTGGTGTTTTCTTATAACATAGAAATGTTTTTTGATTAAAAATTCTTGTAATGTTTTTTTCTGGAAATTATTATTTATAAGTATTTGTTTTACTTTTTTTTAAGATTTCAGGTCACCATTCGGAAGAGGTAAGGGTAATTGCTCTGTCAGTTAAACTAATATGACACTATTAATTTGATTTTTGGTATGGTTTGTATAAAAATTTAAATAACGCCCTGACCATGTTTCTTTAGTATACCATTTAGTTTTAGTATTTTGATGTTTTTTGTCTCTAATTAAAGTTGGGTCTAAAAAGTTTTTTTGGCTGTTGGTTTCTGCCTTAAGTGTAAATTGTAGTTTTGGATGGAAATTATTAAAAGCTATTACTATTTCGTCAACCTTATTCTCAGGGGCCGCAGTAATACAGTCGTCTACAAACCTTTTAAGAAATGGAATGTTATGCCTCATTGCCTCTGTAATTGTATTTCTGTGGAATTTCGGGATTTCGTAAAAAAATCCTCTTAAATTATTTTACAAAATAACTTTTTTTTTGGTCATGAGAAATAAGGAACCTTTATTTTAAAAAAAATATCTTTATACCTTTTTTTATTATAATTCTTCCAAATAAAATTTTTGCCTACCACTGTTTTATACAGTTTTAAATAAATTGATTTGATATATTACAACCTTAATAAAAGGTTTTTAAATATTAAATTTTAGGTATACAGGCAAGTTCTATATTTGGCTTTTAGAAAATTAAAACTAATTTCATTCTAAATAAATTTATACTGTCTTAAAACGTAAATAAAAAATATACAATAATAAAAATTTAATAAATTATGCATGTAATAAAATCAAAAATAAATGTAAATAGGAAAAAAGATCTACCGATTTACTGACAATTTATAAACTTGACTTTTTGTTGCCGCTGCTGTTACAGGCTGCAGATGTACTGTTGCCCCCGCAGTTCGTGAATTGTTTAAGTTATAAACTTGATGTTCGATTTAAGGTTTGACTGTTAGCGTCAGTGTTGTTACTTGTCACTGAATCCTTTTCACTTTTGTTGCTGTTTATGTACCCTTCGATTTATAGTTCAAGCACAAATTACCTGGTACTGCGACAGTTATTGAAATTTGACTAATTTTAAATGTATTTTACCACGTCTGCCATTTGGAAAATTAAAAATTAATATATATTATTGCAGACCATTATCGAGCGTCTAACATCGTGGTTTTGAAGTTACCAAAAAATGTGACCTGTGGCAGACCTGGTCAATTTATAATATATATACAATTTCATATTTTTTGAAACCTTTAAAATTGTCGGCCACGATGTTAGAAGCGCGTAAATGATCTGCCATAATTATTTTTCAATAATACTAATAGTAATAGTAGTACCAGGTCCTTGTTACAGGAACCAGATGTTCCTTCTGAAGCCGTATCTCCGGCCTTTTCCTATGAAAGCGGTTCTGTCCGCCTTCTGTTTGGATTCAGGGATCCCTTTCTAAGCACCTGTTTGTTCGGGATGGATTAGCCCTTTCCCGTGAAACAAGCGCCTGTGACTTCAGGGGCACCTTTCGAAACGGATTTATCCGTTTCGGTCGGCGCATCTTTGTCTGCTTGTGACCTTGGGTCACCTCTCGAAACGGATTAATCCGTTTCCGTACCATTGTGACTTTTTTCCTATTAAAGCGGTTCTGTCCGCTTTCTGTTTGGAGCTAGGAAGTAATAGTCCACCACGGCAGAGCCCCGCATTACCGCAGTAAGGCTAGATACTCTGGGAGGTCGCCCTGTATCTCAGAGGCACCGTTGTAGACATTTGTTTAAGGCACACCTTGAGTTAAAGCCTTGTGTTCGTCTTAGCTTTGGATCCCGTTCCATACGCTAGCAACAAGAGTTGCCGATAACCAGCAACTCTAGCGCATGTTCCAAACGAGCCTACTGGGCCCAACCACGACAACGACGTGCGAACACAGCGGTGGGTAGGTATAGAGGACTCACTGTGTAAATATCCAGGTCTGGTCAATTACACACAGATAGCCGGCACTGGCTTTTAGACTATTATGTTTAGTAAATAGCTATTAAACAAACAAGAACAAAGGTGATTAATGATCAACAAATGAGATTACTAATCGTCAATTAATGGCCTGGATTGTAACATTTTTTTGAGATCGTTTTGTTATTTAATTATGAGTATCGGAATTTTTTTTTCTGGCTGCATTTCAATTATAGGCAACCAATCTGACAAATGTTTTAATGGTTATTATTCAAATGACAAGGTAAAACTATTTGTAACCTTGTCATTCGAATAATAACCATATTTAATCAATACTATTACCAATTAATCAAATTGACTCTATACCTAATGTCTGTTTTGTGCATTTTTAGTTGCCTGAAAGTCATGCATTAAGGAGGGTTATTAACAAATAATTTTGTATATGGTAATCACACTTATAAACAAACGATTGCCCAAAATATTACCTTAACTTCCGAACATATACAGTTCGGAAATATACAGAGCGCAGTTCCCCTTCCGCTTAAATATCTTGGAGGATATCTATTGGATCTAATAAAAGGAGCGGACTTTTATAACAAAAAGGGGAGCACAATAAGCCAGTGCAAATATGGCCACGCGACCAACCCCGTATTAACAAACCAACCAACTTAAACGTATCAACAGCGCAGAACTTAAAAAAGCAATTTGATTGGTTGATCACGGGAAGGTAAAAATTTAAAATTTGTCCGATATTTGAAACTCATGTAAGTATGGTTATTGCGCTTTGTACGGTTTGGACATAATGACAGTGTGATATAAATAGCTTTTTTGGCATTTGCAGATTTCACTTATTAACACTTTTAAAGAAATGAAATTGCCCTTTATCAAAGGTCGTTGCTTTATGGCCTTAATATTTATACCAACCTGAAAGAACCGTTTTTATTTTCTAGGACTTGCCGTTATAATAAAATCATACCTGTTTATCAGGATAATAATAATAGTTAGTATACTCTTTTATTTTAAATTAAATACATGTACACATACATAAAATTAAATGACATAAAAAAAGAAAATATTTAATAAAAATTCAAGTCCAAAAAATTAATTATACTGTAGGGTTCAATGTCAATCAGTACATTTTTAAATGTCGTTTTAAAAAATCTTCTCAGGCTTGTAATATTTTTTAAATATTCGGGCAGGTTGTTAAATAATTTGACACACATGTTATAGGGGCTCCTTTCAGTCAATGCTAATCGAGGTTGTGGATACAATTTGTTAATATTTCTAGTGTTGTACCAATGTACAACTGCGTGGTCAAATTTATCTGTATTCTTAAACAAAAATACAATACATTTATATATACAGGGTGGGCCACCATATTCGCCTCGGTTTTTCTACGAGGAATGAAAAGAGTTGGGGAAAAACTTTTAGTGCAGTCATATATAGTCCTGTGAGGAGCATATTTTAAAAATTTCGCAATCAGCAACTCGCTCACCAAACTAATTATGGAACCTACCTACTTTCCTAGGGTTCCCACCCATAATTCTAACCCCCTAGATATCTTTCTTACTTCCACCCCCGAACTCTATCAAGCATCAGTAACTGCTCCCCTTGGTCGCTCTGACCATGGTTTGGTCACCGTATCTTACTCCACTCATTTTGAGGCAACTGAAAGCATGCCGCCACGAACCATCTGGCACTACAATTCGGCCGACTGGGATGGTCTGAGAGATTTCTTTGCCAGCTACCCTTGGGAACCTACCTGCTTTTCTACTTTCGATCCTTCCGAAATATGTAAACAAATTACCGATACAATTCAACTAGGCATTGAGACCTATATTCCCCACACTAAAAAGAACCCCATAACTTCAAATCACAAACCGTGGTTTTCTAAATCCTGTGACAAAGCCAGACTTTTAAAAATTCAAGCCCACAAAAAGTTTCTTCAAAACCCCAGTCCCGAAAATCGACAGGCTAGCATCGAAGCGAGAAATCAGTATAATCAGACCATCTCAGAAGCAAAAGACCGTTTTAACAATCGAATAAAAGATAAAGTTCTCTCTTGCTTAAATGGCAGTAAAGCTTTCTGTCTGGTCCGTTGCCAAAAATATAAATCAGAACTTTTGCACAAATTCTTTTCCACCCCTAATCTCTGAAGATGGAATTGTCTCTACCTCCAAAGGAAAAGCCGAACTATTTGCCAAACAATTTGCTGCCAATTCCACGCTTGATCCTCCTATTAATCTTCCTCTTCCAACAGTTGGCCCTGTTTCTCATAAAATGTCCGATATAATTAAGTCAAACAGATCAAGCGTATTCTTTCTTCTCTTAATACAAAAAAATCGTCTGGGCTGGATGGCATACCAGCAATCGTCTTAAAAAAATGTGCTCCCGAGTTTGCACCCATCTTAACACGCCTCTTTCGAATCTCTTACGACACGGGCATTTTCCCGGAGAGTTGGAAAGCTGCACGTGTGCAACCTGTCCCCAAAAAGGATCCAAAACTCTCCCTTCTAACTATAGACCTATATCTCTTCTTTCAGTTGTTTGCAAAGTAATGGAAAAATTCATTAATTCCCAAATCTTAAAGTATCTGGAAAAACATAAGATCTTACATGATAGACAATATGGATTCCGTCACAGTAGATCCACAGCTGATCTTCTTTCCTTTGTCTCAAACAACTGGAACAAGTCCTCTGAGTTTCTTGGTGAATCCCAGATCGTTGCTCTTGACATATCTAAAGCTTTCGATCAGGTCTGGCATGATGGGCTTCTTAACAAACTTCCTTATTACGGTCTTCCACCTAAGCTTTGCTATTGGCTTTCCAGTTTCCTTTCTAATCGACGTATATCAGTTAGTGTAGATGGTCATTCCTCCAGCTTCTACCAAATTAATGCTGGGGTGCCCCAGGGCTCAGTGCTGGCACCCACGCTGTTTCTTCTACACATTAACGATCTTCTCTCTTCCACAATCAATCCCATTCATAGTTTTGCTGACGATAGTACCCTCCACTCTAGTACTTAATTTCTTAAGCCACCGTGTAATTCTGACTTCGAAAACAAGCGCAGATCAATGCAGATATCTCTTTCACAAGACCTCAAACTTATCTTGGATTGGGGCGCCAAAAATCTTGTTCAGTTTAATGCTTCGAAAACACAGTCATGTTCGCTGTCGCGCAAAAAGTCTGCAAATGCACATCCCTTACATATGAGCGGCCAAGTTCTGCAGAGCAAAGAGTCGTTTAATCTTGTCGGCGTTACTTTTGAGAATAACCTCAACTGGCACAAACACATTTCATCCATAGCTTCGGCAGCTTTAAAAAAGATTGGATTTCTCTTCCGAGCCAGAAAATATTTCTCTTCTTCCAATCTGTACACTCTGTATGTATCCCAAATCAGACCCTCTTTAGAATATTGTTCTCATGTCTGGAGGAATGGCGTCCCCTACAACACTTAGCATTCTGGACTCCATTCAAAGAAGAGCCGCTCGTCTTATTAATGATTCAACGCTCACAGAAAGGCTTCCTCTTCTTGCCCACCGTCGAGCTGTAGGGGATCTGTCGCTCTTCTATAGGTATTTTCACGGCTTCTGCTCAGAGGAATTGGCCAGTATAATTCCTTCTCTGGCAGCTCCCAACAGAGCAACACGTAGTGCAACTTTTATGCATCCTTTTACAGTTCAGCTAGAGAGGCCCCGAACTTCCCGCTTTCTTCGTTCTTTCATCCCTAGAGTGTCAAGACTATGGAACCTGCTGCCCGCAGAAGTTTTTCCTTCTCCTCCCAATCTCCAAAAATTTAAGACCCGTGTGAACAAACTCCCTCTCACCACACTGAAGACACCCACGGTACGTTAGTACTTAGGCATCAGCCTTCGTGGACTGTCCCAAGATAAAAAAAATGATTTTAAAATATACAGGGTGACCCAAAAAAGATGAGCATATCAAAATTATATTTTTTCTTATGGAACACCCCATATTTTTTTTATATTTTTAGATATTATAGACCAAATAAAGGTGAGTTATAGTGCTATACCTAAAACTTATCGTTTCTGAGAAATTTTGAGAAATTAAAAAATACAAACCATAACTTAAAAATTGTTTACACCCTAACATACAACACATAAGGAGCTGCTCGTAATTAAATTTACTGGTTAGCTTAAGGGTTTAAGTTAACTATTACATAAAAGTCTTACCTCAATATAATACAGAGTGGTGAAAAAAAATGCCTCAAAGTTTGAACACACATTTTATTAAATAACTTCCTAAAGTTAAATAGAACACCCTGTATTTAGTAGCTTATTTTGACGCAAAACTAGATTTTGTTTAAAACTATATTAGGGTTTCCTATGCCTATCTCTTCTGCTTTTTATGCAAAAGACGTTTTTATATTTGACTTAAGATTTATTTCTTTATCTTAAAAATGGAACACCCTGTACTGTATGGGATGACGCTTGTTATAATATCTTTGGGCATATACTCTTGATGCTAATAAATAGTTTTCCTGACACTCACCGATTACCAAAATCATTTTATCTTCCTCATTTGAACTAATTAAAATGTAAAAAACATCTTTTAAAACGATTATAATTTTAAACTAGTTTAATCAAAGATAATGGTTTGATTAGCAAGTGTTACTGTCAAATATTTTTTATTTACAAAAAATAATTAACTTTATTTAGGCCAAAGCCTACTATTATTGAAAATATATAAATATAATCGTACCTTTGGTGACAGTCAATTAAAATGTATGTTTTTATTGACCTCATAATAATATTATCTACAACCACTTCTTGCCAGCTTTAGACATTGTCGTCTATGTGTCTTTTCTATACCTAGGGGCATTAATAACATCAGATAACAACGTTAAAGTAGAAATATTACAGCGCATAGTACAAGGAAATAAATGCTACTACGCAACCCAGCAATTATTACGATCAAGAATCCTGAACAGACAAACAAAAGTAAATAATTATAAGACCAGTTGTAACTCATCCTAGCAAGACATGGACTATGACCGTACAAGACACGTTACTACTTAATCATTTTGAAAGAAGGAACTTTAGAAAAATATTTGGAGCAGTCTGGGATCAACAAACGTTGCGGTATAGGATGCGCACGAACAACGAGGTATATGAACTATATAATAGTACAAGAAATTAAGTTTAAGATGGCTGGGACATGCCCAGAGGAGTAATGACTCAAGGCTAATTAAAATGGTCTGGGAAGAAACCCCTAACAACAAAAGACCACTTGGGAGCCCAAAACTTCGGTGGCGGGATAATATCCGCAAGGACCTTCAAACCCTGGGGGTGCTCAATTGGGAAGAAGCCACAGTACAAGAGAGCTAAAAATTGGTATGTGGGTGTAAAATTTAAAAATATACAAATTTTCTCTATAGCTTTTTTTGAAATTGTGTAAGATTTTGCGATTTTTTGGAAAAAATGTCAAATTTGACAGATGAAAAAAGTCACGTGAGCATCCTTATATACATTATTTGGCATGATGTAAATATATATGCTAAGGACCCTCAAGAGGGTATATATTATTACAATGTTGGTTAGCCCGGCGGTGTTGTCACTATTTATAACAAGTGGCGTGCATGTTTTTTACAACGACTTTCTCGCAATTCGCATTCGACCCATCAGAATGCTTGATCTTATTCCTTAAATCTTAAGTTTTTGGTTGTGTTTACATTCTTACAGTGTTATAAAGGATAGGGTGTCCAGATTTTGTTGTAATTACGGGGTAACTCCGTTATGTTTGACAGTTTTAGCGGTAATAGATTAAATATTTCCAACGATTAAAATTTAATTTATGTCTTTACAATTCCGGAACAACTTTATTCTTATAGTGTTTTAGAACGTATAGGGTGTTTAGATTTTGTTGTAATTACAGGGTAACTCCGGTAGGTTTGACACAGTTTTAGCGGTTTTAAATCAAAGTTGTTAGTTTTTGTAAAATGTAACCAAATTTTATTTACCTACCTTCGTTTAGGAGATACGAGGCGAAACTAAAAGTGGCAATTTAAGGTTCTACTTCATATTTAAGAAATGGCTTATAATAATGAATGAATGATCACACCAATTATTTTACTTTTAATAAATAGACAATTCTCTTTGCAGCGATGTATCTCACTTGCGTATTATATTATTGGTTCAGTTACTTCCCATAGGAACCATTAAGGGAGATATACTAATCTGAGTTCATATGGGAAATAACCCAAATACTTATCCTATATATAACTAACGGGATAAATCATAAAAAAATTATTAAAGTCTATTTATTAGCACTAGAATTAACAAGGTTTCCCATTTAAATTTATCGATTGTAGAAAAAAAATCGGCACTACTTTGAAGTCTACGTTAAGCTATATAAGTTGAAGATTTCTTCTTTTGATTTTAATTCACTGTTATCGAAAAATAAACAGCGTTCCGCTAATGTAAAAAATAACGATGACATTACGTAATTACAAAGAAATTATTTTAATTTAATCTGGATACCATGTATATTTAAATTACTCCGCTTCTCTACAAACTGCATGGTTATTCACGACATACGAAACGAAACCTTATGAGAAAATGACAAAATAAAAGTCTCAAAAACCAAATGAAATAAATAAAGGTTTATCAAAGGCATCTTTTAAAGTTATTTTTGTTATATACAGGGTGTTTTGAAATTCTAAAACATCGAAAATATAGGTTTTTTTTAAGTGGAACACTCTATATATGATTTGATTTTCAGATTCTTTGTAAAATTCTAAAGAATTTAATGTAATGCATGATGCATGTGATATTTTAATCAAGTAGGTAGTTTTTAAATTAGAGACAGCTGAAAAGCGACTTTTTTCAACTTCAAGAGGTTATAGAGCCATAACTATTTGTCAGAAAGGTAATGATTTTCAGATTCCTATTCTAATTTTTTAGGGTGTATTCAATGAAAAAAATTAAAATTGTCACTTGTCATTTTTTTTAAATGTCAAAAAATGTTGACAGTTAAGGTAGCTAAAAATGTATGTCATTAGATAGACTAAAAAAGTTAAGATAAGAATGTAAAAATAATTTCCTTCCATGACAAATAGTTATGGCTCTATAACCTCTTAAGTAAAAATAGTTGTTTTTCAACTGTCTCTAATCCAAAAACTACTTGATTAAAGTATAACATGCATTACATCAAATTTCGAAGAATCTAAAAATTAAATAATATATAGGGTGTTTCGTTTAAAAAACCATTTTTTCAATGTTTTAGAACTTTAAAACACACCCTGTATATTACAAAAATAATTTTAAAAGATGCCTTTGATAATTCTGTTTTTTGGAATTTTTAATTTAACGTTTTCCCATAACGCTCTGTTTCGTATGTCGTGAATAACCCTGTATAAAATATGTTTTAGATAAGTTATAATGACAAAAGCCCAAAACATCAGATTTTAAACTTTTCTGATTCGACAGATGAAGTTAAAAAAAAAACAAAGGAAAATTATCAGAAAATTTAGAAAGTGAAATATCTCTGACCGAATATGACCACGACAATAAACCTCACCACCCAAAAACTAATAAAAAAATTTTTGGAATTTGTTCCGTCAATAATATTTAATATACAACTATTTCAGACCTTAGACTTGCCTAGCCATCACTCATTCGTTTGTTCTGATACAGAAGAATCCAAGTCATCGGAAAGTCCTTTTCCGATGACTTGGATGGTTTAAAAATAGTAGTTTTTATTTATTTAAACCATAGAAATAAATAAATAGGTTCACTATATTAATTTTAAATTTTAATAGGTAGCAAAAATATTAATATTAGTAAATGGTTTGTGGTTTAGTGTGTCTCTGATTAGAAGAAATAATAGTATATTGTTGTATTAGGAGTAGAAGCTTTACTTTTTGTGCTGAAGACGTAAGTTTGCAAGACGAACGTAGTGAGGTTTGCGAATACCGCTGAAGCACAAAAAGTGTTTACTCCGTATGCAACATGCCATTTTTCTCCAACGAGATGAAACGTGAAAAAAACAATACATTTTATTTAAAATTTAAGAAGAAACGGATGCTTTGTAGGTTACAATGAGACGTTACTGTGACTACGAGTTTGATACGGCTGCCAATAAAGGTAACAACAATATAGGTAAGCGGCAGTAAAGTGTACTTCTACTGCCGCCGGCACTAAAAGTACTTTTACTGTCGCCTGGGTTAAAATTTTCCTTCTACCATCTCAACAGGAGTTGACAAAGTGATGTTTTTTTAACGTTTGAAGAAAAAATGTTTATTTCTCAAAAATGCACAGTTGCAATGACTTTAGTAGAGCAAGGAAAGAAACACTTTGCCTAATTTTTAAAAATTGACTTCTTTTTGACTTTCAATTTTTTCCGTGGGAAAATGGGTAACCTATTTATAATTGTTGGTAAATTATTTATATTTTAATACATATATTATATATTAATATGGTAAATTATTTATATTTATAATTTATAAACCATTATTATGTTGTTATCAAAATAATATTATCAATCCTAATAGACATATTTTATAGGGTGTTCGAAAAATAGACGGAGATATTTTATGATTTCTTGTTAAAAAATATGTTTTTTTTTTAAACATGGGTCCGAAAATGCATAGTTTCCAAAATACAAGTTAAAGGAAAAAATTAAAAATTTACGCCACTGACTTCTTGATTTTTTTTATAGTTTTTTAAATTAAAAAACTAAAATTAGCACTTATTTGCCTCCTGAATGAATTTCGTATCTTACATAGTTTTTGAGAAAAAAAAAGCACTTTGGTATGTGTATGCCTCTAGCTAGACTACAAAAAAAAATATTTTTCTTAAAAATAAGCAAGATATAGAATTATAGAATCTTCTTTTTATAATTTTTATTAACGAATCACCTTCTAAAATACACCCATCTATTTTTGAAACACCCTGTATACCTACACCAAACCAAAAATACCCCTAATACAACCACATCCTACATTTTAAAAATAGCCATAGTATACAGGGTTATTAATGACTTAAGAAATGGAGCATTATGGTAAAACAATAAAATACAAATTAAAAAAAAAACCTGAAAGAAATAAAGACTTATCAAAGACATCTTTTAAAATTATTTTTGTAATCTACAGGGTATTTTAAAGTTCTATTAACATTCAAAAACTAACTTTTTTTAAATGGAAAACCCTATATATTATTTGATTTTAAGAAATTTGATCATACATAATTGCATCAAATCGTTTCTGAATTAGAGATAGTTGAAAAACGACTTTTTTTAACTTTAAGGGGTTATAGAACCCTAACTACTTGTCATAGAAGGAAATAGTTTTACATCCCTATTTTAGCTTTTTATCCTCCATCTAATGACATAAACTTTTAGCTACCTACCTTAACTGTCAACAAATTTTTTGAAATTTTTAGAAAAAAAAATTGACAAGTGACAGTTATATATTTTTTTTATTGAATACACCTTAAAAAGTTAAGATAGGAATGTGAAAATCATTTCTTTTTATGACAAATTGTTATTGCTCTATAACCTCTTAAAGTTAAAAAGAGTCGTTTTTCAACTGTCTCTAATTAAAAAACTGCTTGATTAAAGGATAACCTGCATTACATTAAATTTTTTTGAATTTTACGAAGAATATTATCAATCCATATTACAAAAAAAAATAAAGATGCATTTGATAAGTCTCTATTTATTTCATTTGTTTTTTGAAATTTTTATTTATCGTTTTCTGATTATGCTCCGTCTTGTAAGTCGTGAATAACCCTGTATATATTGATAATTGTAAAGTAGATAGAGCTATTTAGAGTTAATACCATTAATTCGATGACTTAGATAGCTTTTTAAGCTTTAACACTATAATAGAAATAAGCGATTTGTAAAATGTAGATAATATGATGATGGATGTCCCAGAAAATAGTCTCAAGAGTGGCGCAGGAATCCTCCATGTATATCGTATTCTTTAGTTCAGGACTTATTATTTTTTTACCTCTCGATGGAATTATCATGGTGAGAAGCTAATAAATAGAGAATTGAAAAGTTTTAAATATAACAACAGTGGTAAAAAATATTCCCATTTTTAAAATTCCCTAATAATTATTAAATTTCTTCTTGCCTTGTTTCAATTAATAGATTTAGTTAATATTTTAATTTAGATTAGGCAATTATCTCACTTATTTACCACGATTATTGCCAAATTAAGCTGAAAAGGTAAAAACCACCAATTAATCACATAAAATCCTAATAGCTCTTAAACAAAAAACCTCTGCGCCACACTTTAACACTCTTTTCTGGAACACCCTTAAAATATTATATTTTTTGTTGAATGAACCGTCACATGTATCATATATTTTATCTTAAATACTCAAAAGCACCACATTCATGCTTGTTTCCAAATCTTATAAATTTAACCACTGTTGCCAAGTGTCGGGCTAACGATTGCACCAATAATCAATATCAACTGTATAAAATGGTTGCCCAAAAAACCTTATACTCTATATAATTTCGAACAGCGCCCTCTGTGCGGTTTTTTGTTGAACTATAAGCCGTATTAAGGACATGTATATGGGTCAATGGTCGTCCCAAAACAAAATTCGTAAATGGCCATTGTGCACCCCCTCCTATCATATTCACATGTTATACACTGCAATACCTTGGTGAGCCCGAAATCGGGACGACCTAGAATTAATCGGGCTAACCAATAGCCGCTGTATATCTTATATGGGCTTACTAATGACCAAGTATAAATATATATATATATATATATATATATATATATATATATATATATATATGTGTGTGTGTGTGTGTCTTAAAAGTAATGGGACACAGAGCAACAACAGATTCCTTAGGTCGAAATAATGCAATTTACGTAAACCTGCTTTATCCCAAAGTCGATAAAAACTATGTGATTTTAGGGGGTTTGGGGGTGTTTTCGGGTTTTGTGCCCGTGCAGACATTTGATCACCGACTTGAGAACTATCACTATGCGCAGTTTAAAGACAATTGGCATAAACCCATTTTTCATAAGAAATTTGCGGGGTCCATAAAAGTGCTTTTATCCCAAAAACAGTTGCTCTATGCCATTTAAAACAAGTGGGCTAGGCCGTAGCTGGCGCCCTCTACTAGCAACATCAAAAGCATGGACGTATTTAAATTCCTCGCTCAAAGGACCCCCAGATCCCCAATTTTGTAACGCTATGTCAATCAGTTAAGAAATTATTACGAAAAAACCACAACAGTGTTTTAATCCAAAAATAGAAAAAAAGTTAACAATAGATTTTACATATACATAAAAAAACAAACAACAAAACATACATGACTTCACAATGATAATACAGTAATTTATTAAACATTTAAAAACATTGTTTTAATAATCTTTAAAATGCGCACCTCGAAGAAAGATCTTGGTAATCGGATAATTTAAATGTTATTGCTACAAAAAACTTAGAACATGTCAAAAAAATGTATATATTTTATTTTTTATTATAAGAAATTTTAGATTTATAAGAAAACTAACATTGATTTTATTTTTAGTTTTTTTTAGATTTAATTTATAAAAGCAATTTACAAATTGTGTATACAGGTTGGTTTAAAAATTAGAGGTTCAGAATGGTTAACAAATTAGGTTATGACATATGTATCTGGCTGACATTTGCTGATATCCTGTTTGTCAATAAGAGCTTGTGGTTCTTTTTATATGAATCATTTCCTTAATCAAAAACTTTTGGTGATGATTTTCTTGGGTTAGAATTTCAGTGTTTTTAAAATCAAATTCATGTTTTAAATTTGCTTTTGTGTAGAGCTGTAGAAGCATTTTCCGCATATTTGTGCCCATTAAGTCTGCTATCAAAATATTGTGTTATTTTACCAATGTATTTTTTCGGGCAATTTAAACATAAAATTGAGTAAACAATGTTTGATTTTTTTTCCTCGAGACTTGGCTCTTTGAAGGTGTAAATAATGATAATAAAAGGTTTTGGGCCCTGTGGCATACAACTGTGTCATGTTTTGCCAGGATATATTTTATTTTTTCGGACAATTCCTGGGAGTATGGCCTGGCAACATATTTTTTTACCCTGTCAGTATCTGTGCTATTTTCGGTATTATTTGTATTGTTATTATAAAATTTAAAAGTACGTTGTTTGATAATTCTGTTTATTTGTTTAATGGGAAAATTATTTTCTTTTAAAATTTTTCTAACTTTTTTAAAATTTGTGGCCGTAATTTTGGTTAAATTAATTTTAATGCCCTATCAGTTAAACCAATTATTACATTATTTTTTGGAATTTTTTTTGATTTAATATATTATTTAAATAACGTCCCGACCAAGTATTTTTTGTGTACCATTTAGTTTTATCCTTTTTACCCTTTTCGTTCCGTATTAAGATTAAGTCGAGAAAATTGATTTCGTCACCAACTTCGACCTCAGACGTAAATTGGATTATAGGGTGGAAATTATTTAAAAATATTTACTAACTTATCTACTTTACCTGCTGGTACTGTTTTTAAGCAGTCGTCAACATACCGTTTAAAGAAAATTATAGGAAGGGTAATATTAATTATTGGTAAAATTTGTCTTCAAATTGGATAATTGTTAGTGTTAAATTCATTGCTTCGATGAAGGTGTTTTCATTAAGTGAAGTATGTTCTTTTAGCAAGTTCCATATTTCTTTAATTATTATTTGATATAAAAGATCATTAGGAATATTGGTATAAAGAGAAACAACCTCAAGTGATACTAGTTTATGATATGTAGGTATTTTAATAGAATCAATAAATTCCCTAAAACTAAATGAATCTTTAATATAGTAATCGTTTTTACAAGTAATTTTTAGTAGCCCGTATGTTTTGGGGACTGCATTTGTATCATGAGTTTTTTTGCGTCGATTCAGTAATAAGGTTTTTAGTCAGGATTTTCTTTACAAGACTTTTATTTTTAGTTTAATAAGCGTAAGTTGGGTCGCTTCGTAGTTTTTTATAAGTTTGGGTATCAGAAAGTAGGTTTTGTAGTCTGCTCTATTCATGATTACGGTTTGTTGCTTTTATCTGGTTTTAGTATTGTTATATCGGGGTTATCTTTAATAAACTGTTTGCTTTTTTAATTGGTTTATTTATTTTGTTTTGAAAATAGTTTTGTTAAGTGTTGTTTATGGTTGGTTATTACGTTTACTACACCTGCCCTAATGGAATCTTTGATTTCATTAGCTTTATCGTGTATGGCAGATTCTAGGCGAGCTATGTATTCTGTTGTGGAAACTCTACTTTTTTTGACCACAGGTAAAGAAAACTTATCACAAAATGCCAAGACCTCAGCTATATCATTAGGTATTGGTTGATTAGAAATATTGGTTATTCAATTTAAAGTATTTACTGTATTACTCGTTATTGATGCTTTTGTAATTAAATTTAACAGTTTCTTTTTTAATTTTACTTAATTAAATATTTTTTTCTGCTTTAGCTTTTCATAGAAAGTGAAATTATTAAAAGTATCTGGTGGTAATATTTGTTTTTTTTATGTATACTTATGTAAAATCGATTGTTAACTTTTTTCTATTTTTAGGTTGAAACCCAAAAATTTATGTTTTCTTTTGAAAAAGCCTAATATAATGGGCAAAACGTCAAAATATTGTGTTTCCTTAAATAACAAAAAACCTATACCCAAGAAACAAGAAATGTATTATAAATAAATGGTTTAAGAATATTGTAAAATATAAATATTGCAAGGGTGAAAATGCAAAATACATCTAACTTTACATCCCTGGAAACAATACGGACAACCTATGAAATAGAATGTGCTGATAAAATTAAGACCTTATCCAAAATTAATGACAAAATAGCAAAGCAGAAAAACCGAAGGATATTCTTGCTAAGATGTAAACATAAGGATTTTACGCATTTTTTTTTTTAATTTTAACGCGTCACATATAAATTTTACAGGTTCGTACTTAAAAAAAAATTAATTATATTATAAATAGCACAAAAAATAAAATTTTAAATCTTACAATTACCGAAGCTACAAATACAATAACTAACTTGGATTCTAAAATTAAACTAATAAGCACCGACTTAAAACAAATATTACCACCAGATACCTTTAACAATTTCACTTACTGTGAAAAGCTAAAACATGAAAAATATTTATTTACGTTAAATTAAAAAACCTAAAGAAACTCTCAAAATTAATAACTAAAGCATCAATACCTAGTTATGAAGTAAATACTTCAAATTGGCTAACAAATATTTCTGATAAACCTATACCGGATAATAAAGCTGAGTTCTTGGCATTGGGTGGTTTCTTTACCTGTGGTCAATGAAAGTAGATTTCCACAATAAAATACATAGCTTGCTTAGAATCTGCCATACACAATAAAGCTATTGAAATCAATGATTCCATTGGGGCAAGTGTAGTAAACGTAATAGCCAACCATAAAATAAAATTAAGACATAACAACACTAAATATGTTCTATAGTTTTGTGGCGGATTCATGTTTTAGTTTGTTTTATTTGGGTTACTGCTTTCTACCTGTCCAGCCTACGACAGGTTATTTTATAAGCACATTTTATTCCATAGGTTTACCGCATTGTTTTCAGGAATGTAATAGTTATTTAATAAATTTTAAAATTCATTCATTCAAAAGACATACATAAAAATAAATTTAATAATTTATTACAAGAAAAATTAAAATTTAGAAATATCTAACATAAGAAATAATGAAAAGATTAATAAAACTGTAGTTAATTTAACTAAAAAAGAATTAACAGATGCTGAATCTCTGGTTCTTTCTAAAGGCTTAAATTTTGCAATTACACCCAAAACAGTTCCCAAGCTTGACATTATTTCGTGCATTGAAGAAACATGTCAAGACTTACCAATAGAACACCAAGATGAATTTAAAATTAGAACTAATATTGCTTTAAAAAAACCTTTTAAAATTAAACAAAATTTAACAAACATTAACAAAAAGCATTACAGTTATTGAAAAGAGACAATACCATAAAAATTCTTCCTGCAGATAAAGGTAATGCAACAGTAATAATAGACTGTGATATGTATGATAATAAAATAATGTCTCTTTTAAATGATGGTAATTATACAAAAATAAAAATGATCCAACTGAAACCATTAAAAGACAAATCTATAACATTTTTAAAAAACATAAAAACAGCTTTCAGATAGAGAAAGATTTACACTTCACCCATAACAGTAAAAATCCACACTTTTATGGAGTACCAAAAATACACAAACCTGATATACCATTAGTCCTATAATTAGTTGCATTAACTCACCTACACACCCATTAGCAAAATTTTTACTTACTATTTTAGATCCTTTAGTAAACAATACTGATTCATACATTAAAAATTCCCAACATTTTCTAGAAAAATTAAGACACATTGACATAGACCCAAATAACACCTTGGTAAGTTTTGATGTTGTAAGTTTATTCACAAATGTTCCTGTCGATAAAACATTAAATATTGTTAGAAATAAATTAGAAAATGTGTCCAACTTGGCGAAAGAACCAAACTAAACATAAATTCTATTCTTGAATTATTAACTTTTTGCGTTAAAACAACATATTTCCAATATAACGCTGACTTTTACAAACAAACTTCTGGCATGGCCATGGGTTTACCTTTATCACCATTATTAAGTAATATTTTTATGGAAAATTTTGAATCCAATTTTGTTCAAAATCATCATTATAAACCTTTAGTTTGGTGGAGATATATAGATGACATTTTTTCTATTTATTAACATGATGAAAATTATCTAAATAATTTTTTAACAGACATTAATACACAAGAAACCACTATTCATTTCACTTTAGAAAACAAACAAAACTAACAACTTCCTTTTGTTGATATTCTAATAAAAAAAATGTAAATAATTTCGAAACCAAAATTTACAGAAAACCTACACATACAAACAGATACTTAAATTTTAACTCTAATCACCCAATAATGGTAAAGAGAGGAGTTGTAAAAAGTCTTTTTGATAGAATTAAAATAATTATCCTCTTGATTTTATAAACAAATGGTTCCTAAAATTTGAACAACCAAATTTAAAACAAAATCAAAATAGACCTGTTACCAATCTATTTTTACCATATATTCCTGGCTTATCAAATAAAATTTAACGAATAGGTAACAAATTTAATATTCGCACTATCTTTAAAACACAAAACACCACTATATCCCAAGTAACAAAAACAAAACCATACAATATAAACGAAAACACAAAAAATGTCATTTATAAGATCCCTTGTGAATGTAATAAATTTTATATAGGTGAAACTTCCAGAACATTAGCGAAACGCATAAAAGAACATAGAACATATATTAGAAACACAGAATTCCACAAATCAAAAATATGTCAACACGCATTTGATAATAACCACATGATAAACTGGAATGCTTCTAGCATTTTAGCAAAGGAAACTTGTTCAAAAAAACGTAAAATAAAGGAAAGTGCATTTATTTTATTAAATAAAAACAGATGTGTAGCATCAATATCTGTTAATTTAAATAATACATGATTACCTATGCTTGATGCTGAAGTAAATTCAGGTAAACTTAAAGTCAATTAACACCCCATACCACTCACCTTTCTGGTCTTTTTAAATACTATACATACACCAGTCCAATAACCTATTGTCACTTATGACAAAACGTCATTAAGTGAAGTAGGTAAGTTCAAAAATGTATCAGAATTTCCTAAGTTTTTAGACCTAAAATTTCTTAAAATCTAGTTTAATTTTTTGTTTTAGTTTCTATCTTGATAACGGTGGCCGACCACCGAAACTTAGATTAATATTTGTGATTTTTTGGGGGGGTTTCTTCTTATTTGTTGCAAGAGATCTGCAAGTTCATAGGGGTCAATAGGGCTGGACAGGGTCAGCCCGCATACCCCGGGACCCGGACCAAGAGGGTCCAATTTTCCAAAAAGTAAAAAGGCGAGTAACCCAAATAAAACAAACTAAAATAACAACACTAAAGAAAACTATTTTCAAAACAAAATAGATAAACCAATTTAAAAAAGCAAATAGTTTATTAAAGATAACTCCGATATAACAATATTAAAACCAGATAAAAGCAACAAAACCGTAATCATGAACACAGCAGACTACAAAATTAAAATAGAACACCCACTTTCTGATACCCAAACTTATAAAAAACTACGAAGCGACCCAACTAACTTTTATCAAACTAAAAATAACGGTCTTGTAAAGAAAATCATGACTAGAAACCTTATTTTTGAATCTGACGCAAAAAAACTCATGATACACAACATAGAAAAATGAAACAAAAGTTTAGAAAAAAAAGTCTTATGGAGCATGCGTTTATGTTAAAAACTTAGTTTCGCGAGCAAAAGATGGCAGCACCTGTAGTAAAACTCAAAATAAATTACTGTAATTTATAGTTAGGTCTATTGCCGTTAGATGACTGTAAGGAGGATGTAAATTTGGTTTTTTCCAAGTCATTTTCAGTCTAGACTGTAGACGCTTCTAACGAACGAATATTGCCATTTTGGAATTTTTTG
>JAHBCN010011786.1:0-28220 GCA_019359885.1 Listronotus oregonensis
TAGAAAATTCTTTAATGCCCTAGGGTATTATATACCTGTTAACTATGGTATTATAAAAACATGATATTTGAGTAGGACACAACACAAATTTTGATGAACTGATTTAGGTTTGTTTTATCTTTCTGACAGCCTACAAAGGCTTGTAAAAAGCCTAAGTACTTGGGACTGTTTGTGCCGGTTTCTTGAATGAAGTCATTCTTCCCCAGTTCCAATAACGTTATCCAAGCATCGAAAAATGCAGATAACGCATTTCACGGTTCCTTTTGGGCAACGCGGTAGTGCCATCACGAACTTAATACGAAAAACTACTTTCTCTGAATTACCATCCATTAAGGTCTGGCTATCAAGACGGTACCTACAGTTTTCAAAACCATACCCAACGACCCACGGTGTTAACTGTAACTGTCTGCTTCCAGCGGTGCCTAACTTTGCTGATCTTTTTTATTTATCATTCTTACTCATTCAGGGTCAGATTTAGCACTGGGCACTAAAGAAAATGCCGCCTTACCACCAAAATTTGACATCAAATTAAAGTTTTATAATATATACAAGCTTTGAAGTGAAACTTCTTTATCATCCTGCTAAGCTCGACCGTCACGGCTGCCGTAAGCGACTGGGAGTGAGCGCAATCGATGTCGCTGTGAATGTGTTAGTCCCTTAGACTCGTGCCTCAAGTCAAGCCTACTAAATTACCTTACTTTAGGCATTTGTATCCAAAAGGACTTCACCAAACTTAGATTTTCTATACTATTCGAAACGATTGCGACCGATAGATTTTAAGAAATCCCAAAAATAAAATTTAAAAAAATGCGTTTTTTTTGTTAAATAACTTTTAAACGGCTGTACCAACTAAGCCTAAAAACTAATCAGTTCTTAACCTAAAAAAAACGCATTGATCGCCAACAAACATGTCAAAATTGTTTGATCCGTTCAATAGATATCGTTGTTATAAAACTTTGAAAAACGTTTTTAAACCTCTAAACCACTTCACACCTTTTAAAAATTCTAGACAGATTCAGGGGTTCCTCTTGTACATCCAGAAAGTTCCTCCTGAAAATTAAAAGCATCGGACGTTCCTCCGAGACACATATCGGATCATTATATCGATATTTTCTGTTTTTTTTTATATTTAGACCACTTTACATATTTCAAAATTACTACGCGAAATTCAGGAGGCTTCTTGTATCATCAAAAAAATACCCGTAAAAATTAAAGGCATCGGACGCTCCCCGAAGACTGACCAAAAATGTATCATAATATTTTTGGGTTTTTTCTTATATTTGGACCACTTCACATCTTTTAAAAGTTCTGAGCAAAATTTAGACGGCTTTCTCATGTCACTAGAAAAATTTCCGTAAAATCGGACGTCCCTCCAAGACTCATAGCGGATCATTATATCGATATTTTTGTTTTTTTTTATATTTAGACCACTTTACATCTTTCAAAATTACTACGCGAAATTCAGGAGGCTTTTTGTATCATCAGAAAAATACCCGTAAAAATTAAAGGCATCGGACGCTCCCCGAAGACTGACCAAAAATTTATCATAATATTTTTGGGTTTTTTCTTATATTTGGACCACTTCACATCTTTTAAAAGTTCTGAGCAAAATTCAGACGGCTTTCTTATGTCACTAGAAAAACTTCCGTAAAATTTATTTGTAAATTCGAAATTAGCCGGAAGTTACAGGTGTGGCCTGTTGGGTCAACCATTATACGAATTATTTTTTTTAAACCATACCGATTTATGTTGAATATAAAGTTAATTAAATTTTAAACTATCTTATTTTAAAACACAGTATCTGCAGAACTTTTAACCTGATTTTTTTTTCAGTAATATTTCAATTTCTATTACTTTTTGGACTAACTTTACAAACTAAAAAGTTATTTTATTTATTATAATATTAAAATGATATGATACACTTTTTAAAGTAACTTCGCCGCTTCAGAATATTTGCCGCCCTAGCCCTAAGCCTTGAGTGCTCCTAATGTAAATCCGCTACTGTACTTGTAATATCTGAGAAATAAAATTACACGAGATGACTTTAAAAATACTCGATTTTATTTATCTTTTTAAAATCTTGCATGTTGTTAACAAAACAGTGATTACTAGCGAGAGAGGACCATACAATATTATCCTTTCTGTCTACCCTAGAAATAATGCTCTAATTTATAACTTAACATAGGCAACCAACTCTACAAACACAGTACCGTACTTAACCTAATATATAACAGTTTACCCCACCTATAAATTTAAACGTACAGGTACTTTAATTTGTCGTTTAGGTCTATCATTCACATTTAACTGTATGAGCTTATCATCTTTATTCTTATGCACTACATTTTTATTCTCTTGTTCTTTAACTAACACTTCACTTTCACTATTGTCTTTAACTTCATCAGTAGAAATAATCTTAAACTCACTATCAGTTTTACAATAATCATTTGGTACATTTGAGGGAAAAGAAGGAACAATTATTTTATCTGAAATAGTACAATCATTACGATTAATAATATTATCGGACATATCAGCCAAAGTTGAGCTTGTCTCATTATTTACTGTTTTTACGTCACTGCTCAATATTTGGTTGACGTGCCTTTTCCAAATACACCCATCTTTTAAAACTTTACATAAATAAATTCTATCACCTAAAACTTCATCAATTTTAGCTTCAACCCAACTTTTCTTATTAGGATTTCGATAATCTCTACATAACACTATATCCCCCTCTTTAAAATTTTATTCCTCTTACCATCATAATTCATTACCTTTTTATCTGAATTTACATTGTTTTCGGTAAGAAGATCTAACCTATTTCTAATATTATGTTTAAAAACTAAACTGCTTGGTTTGATACCAGTAGTGATGTGTACTGAATTTCTGTAGTGAAATAAATAACGATTCATTAACGTTTCAAAAGAAGCATCACTATTAGTTTCATCCTTAAATGCTTTTAATATACTGTTTTTAAAAATTTTTCACAGCATTCTCACAATACCATTAGTTGAAGGATGGTATGGAGGAGAGTTTGATGTTTTACTCCATTAAAACTTAAAAATTTTGAAAACTCATCAGCACAAAACTGTGGACCATTATCTGTTACCACAACCTTAGGTAAACAAAACGCGCGAAACATTCACGAAACTTTTTAATAGTACTTAATGTATCGGTATTTTTCATGATAAAAGCTTCAGACCACTTTGAATAGGTATCTATTATAATTAAAATCATTTTACCTCGAATCGGACCTAAAAATCAGCATGAACTCTTTCATAGAAATAACTTGATTTTACACAAGGTATTAAAATAGATTTATTAGGTTCTGATCTAGAAGTAGAACAAATTCGACATTCAGACCCCAATCGCTCAATATCTTTATCCAGTGAAGGCCACCAAAAATAAGATCTGGCATTCGCTTTCATCTTAATACACCCTCAAGTACTATGTAACTCAGCCAACAGTTGTGTTCTTAAATTATTAGGTAACAATTGTAACCCCATAATTAATATCATTTTTAATTGACAACTCGTCTTTTCTATAAAATATGGTTTCAATAACTTATTTTGTATTTTTGGAAATCCACTCCTAATAAAATTAAAATCTTACCAAGATTAACATCAGTTCTCGTTTCTAGCCTATTTTGTTGAATCATGGAATAGATACTCAAGAAATTTTAAATAATCATGCTCACTACAGTACTCTGCTTTTCCATGGGTAATGGTAAATCATCTAAACCATCTGCCTTATTCTCCTTACCCTGAATATATCGAAAATTTCAAAACCACTTAAAAATAAAGACCACCTTTGAAGTCTTCCCCGCCATTTTAGGTAGACTCTTATGCTCAAAATAAGGTTTCAATGCCTTATGATCGGTTACGATCTCAAACTTACGCCCCCCTAAAACTCAAAAAATTTTTTTACTCCCAATAAATCTGAGTGCTTCTTTATGTACCATACTGTAATTTTTCTCAGTTTTTTTATAGCCAAAATAAAACATGGGTTTTTAACCCCCATAGGAAAACATGTAACAAAACTGCTCCTATTTCATATTCACTGCTATCACATCAAAACTAATTTTTTTTTGGAAAAAAATTATAAAACTTGATCAAAGTTATAGCTTTCTTTGCAAATTCAAAGATTTTTTTCAAGCATTCCCTTAAAACATCTTTTTTTTAAAAGACTATACAATGGTTTTAATTTAATTCTAAATTAGGAATAAATTTAGAATAATAATTTATCATACCTACAAATGCGAACTTCGGTCTTGTCATGCGGAGTTGGCATTTTTAAAAAATAAATTTTTTTTTATTTTTTCTAAAAAAAAGGCTGAAATAGTAGACCTAAATAAAAAGTTTATCTTGAAAGAAAACACTTTTTCCCCATTTACCAAAAACCTGCCTTTTCAATCTACCCCGAACTTCAAAATTATTTAAATGCTAAACTTCATTCCTTCCGTTACAACAATGTCATCAAATAGTTTACAGTCCCTTTTTCAACCTAACAAAACTTTTTCCCCCCCCTAAAAAAAACTCTCGGTTTTTTTCCTTTGGCAATCTCTTCCCCCATAAATTCCATACTCTCCATGCAAAAAATTAAAGTTTCATCATCTAGAACTAACTGATTATAAGCATTCAAAAGTCTAACTTAGTAAAATGCTGACCACCCTGCAAAGCTACAAAAATATCCTCAATCCTAGGAAGTGGATGGTTAACATCTTTTAAAAATTTGTTAATTGTAACTTTATAATTAGCACAAAGTAGAATATCAACGCCATTAGGCTTAACAACAGGAACTAGAGGCGTTCCAAAACTAGCATTCGAAACTTTCTCAATCACCCCTTCCTTCTCTAGTCTTTCTAACTCTTTTTGAACCTTTTCTTTAAAAGCATAGGGAATCGGTGCTGGTTTCCTAAAAATAGGGTTAATATTTTCTACATTGAGCTCTAATTTAATTTTTTCATTTTTGTATTGCCCTAACTCATCTTTAAATAAATCTGGAAACTGCCGGTACTTCACAACTTAAATTTGCGAAAATTATCAGGACTCTTCCCGAAAACACCAAAAATATTATATTGGGAAAACCATTTGAATCACTCGTCGCCAAATTGTAATATCTGAGAAATAAAATTACACGAGATGACTTTAAAAATACTCGATTTTATTTATCTTTTTAAAATCTTGCATGTTGTTAACAAAACAGTGATTACTAGCGAGAGAGGACCATACAATATTATCCTTTTTGTCTACCCTAGAAATAATGCTCTAATTTATAACTTAACATAGGCAACCAACTCTACAAACACAGTACCGTACTTAACCTAATATATAACAGTACTCATTGCTTTTTATTGGGTGATCTGAAAAACGTCTTTAAATCAGGAAGTTTCTAAAATCTAATATGCTTTTATCATCTTGAACTAACTGATTAGGCAAAAGCTGATAGCCTTTCAAGCTGCCTGTTCAAGCGAGTATAAAGTCATCCACTGATATTTTTACCGGTCTTGGGGCTAACTGTACAGGGTGTCCCATTTTGGGTACTTTTGCGGGGTATCTCCGTTATTTTCAACGTTAGCGGGATGCGGTTTTCGTGACAGTGTGCTACTCTTTATACATTTATCTCTTTTCTTTCCTGTTATCTTTGTTGTATGTTTTAGGACGCTGGCGAACAAAGGATCCGTACTCAAATAAATTTGCTTTTAAACGAGCAAATATCTCAAGAAACGGTTGCCTTCTTTTTGTATATTTAACAAGCACAAACATATAATGATAAATAGAGATTTTCCTATTCATAATAGCTTACTTACCTTTGGAAATATAATTTCGAAGCTTCTTTGGAATTTTCATTACTCTTTATAAAGCATACCAGCAAATCCAATTTTTCATAATTTTCATACGCTGCCATTATTTAAAGAAATTGATAAATATCAATTAAATAAAAATACTAAAAGAACGAAAATGAACTGGTTCTGCAAATTCAACCAAAAGTCGATCAAAAAACGATAAGATAGACAAATATTTGACATTTATTTTTGTTTCTTGTAATAGCCATAGCCTACTATTAAATTATGCATTTAGTTTTAGAAAATTGTCATTTACTTGCGTGTTTTTTAAAAAAAGTGCATACTATTAAATATTTTTGAAACGTTAAAAGAAAGACAAATTTTATAGTCTATAAATATACTATATATAGTAAATATGTAACAAAAATTATCTGCATTCTACGAAAAAAAACTAATCAGAGTGTTATTTTACCTTTTAGGTAAGTTGAAGAATAACGGAGATACGAGGGAGGTCCCAAAATGCAATATTTTCAAAAATGCCCTTTGTTTTAAAAACTAAAAGGGCTATGAAAATTTCGTTAACGGCATCTTTAGCTTCACGCAAAAGTAGCAAACTGTCGCGAAAACCGCATCTCGCTAACGTTAAAAATAACGGAGATACCCGCAAAAGTACCCAAAATGGGACATCCTGTACGATCGGTTTTAGAGTCACTAGAAGAATCAACACAATGAAAGTAATGATGGTTGGTTGGACTCAGAAGCTATGGTGTTAATTTTGTATAATATAATATGCATATTTTCCCATATTATTTTACATTTAAAATAAACCATTACATATTCAGATATATCTCGTATTCCCAAAGAGGTTTCATAACAAGGTATGCTGTAAATTAGCTGCCAAAACTTTTTATATTACCCTAAAATTCAATTTAGATTTGGGTTCAATTTCAACAGTGGTTAAAATTACCCAATATCATTCAACTGTATTCCCACGTTACTCTTATATTTGACATGCCATAACTGCATTTGGTTCAGGATCGAAACAATGAACAATAGCCACAGTGTAATGTTGTAATTAACATTATAATTCAAATTTCTAATATTACAGAAATATTTAGTTTCAAATTAGGTGTAGCATTAAATTTTGTTTATATGGCGATTTATTTGATGTATTAGAATGCGAATATGTTATTGAAGGTGTTTTTATAGCAATGTTTTATACTAAATATTTTATAGGCAAAGTTTAAAATTATATTTAAAAATTAAAATAAAAGTAAAGCAAAATTATATAATTTTGTTATTAAAGAAAGTGTTTCTAAAGGAAACGTAATCCTTTCTCCTAAAAGTAAGGAAAAAAGTTCAAAAAACATATGTAGGTCGTAGAATGCTCGGTTTTCGGGTTACTGCCCGTTAAAGGGTTTCTAACGAAAACAGTTTTTATTTTACCTATTGTATTATTGCTTTGATCATCAAAATGTAAAATTTTATTTAAAAAAAAATATCAGGTTTACAGAAAAAAAAATATTTTTTTCAAGACAACGCACCCTCTCACACAGCTAAAAAATCTATCGCGAAAATAGGAGAATAAGAGTACGAATTGTTGCAATATCCACTCAATTACCAGATTTAACTACCTGTAAATTCTGGTAGTTCATACATCTTAAAAAATTCGTGTGTGGGAAACGATCTTTCATCGAACGAAGAGGGTAGCCGTGGAAGTATATATCGACGATCTTACAGTCTTTTTTTTTCTTGCTTTAAGGAAAAAATCTTAAAATGGAAAGAAATGTTTGAAGTTTAGGGAGATAACGTTTAATTACAAAATATATTATAAATAATAAAATCATATGTCCTTTCATAGAACAAAAAAAGTTATTTAAGAACCTGCTATGTTATATCACAAACAACGGACTAGTTAATTTAGCATTAAATAATTTTACACGAAAAAGGGATACAGTCTAGAAGGAATCGGCGCATGAGTACCAAAAACTATTCCACCTTAATTTTTTTACACGATTCTCTTTAAAATGCCCTACTGATAATACAAATGCATGTTGCCAGGGCGCCACCTGGTGCCATATAGTTTAAACCAAAATTGTTTTAACAATTGCAAGTTGTTATTTTTTAACCGGACAATTTTTTTTCATATTCTGTATTAAAATACAAATAAAAAGCTTGTATGACTTTTTACGATAAAGTTAATATTTTTGGAAATATGAATTTTTATGAGTTCTAAAAATCTCCGATTTGGGTACTTTTGACCCATGAAAAATAGATATTAAAAAAAATAAAATATAAAAAATATATTTTTTTATAGTGAATAATATCCTTAATTGGGATTTAAAATATTTTTATTGTTTCTACAGGTTTGTTTCTTTCAGGGGTCAAAAGTACCCAAATTTGCATATCTCCAAAAATATTAACTTTTCGATAAAAATGATCAATAAAACCTTTTTTATTTTATTTAATAAAAAAAATGAAAAACCTATAAATGTCCTGGTTAAGAAAAATAAACAAATTACCAGTCTGACAATTGTTGTTTTAAAGTTCAGGTTTGAACAATCGGGCACCAGGTGGCGCCATGGAAACATGCATTTATATCATCAGTAGGGAATTTAAAGAGGATCGTATAAAAAAATTAAGGTGGATAGTTTTCGGTACTTATGCGACCATTCCTCCTAGACTAATACTTTTAAGGCAAATTTGGGCAGATTTTACACAATCAAGCTAAGGACTCAAAATAATATTTTTTATTAAAATATTATGTATAAGGGAACTCCGAAATTAATTGGCAATATTTCTAGGACATATTGTATCTCTCAAAATATGAAACAAAGTATATGCAAACATAAAAAATGCCACCTAAGATAGCTAGAGTCTCTAGAAGGATGGACCTCAAAAATCACCTTTTGCGTAATATCTCTGGAACCGTTTAGGGTAGGCTAGCTAAGTTTGGTAAAGTTGCTTATTTTTTGAACTAACAAGTAGCTGATTTTTCATATTGGGTAAATTTTTCCAGGGGTGTTACATTCAAGTAGCATGCTTGGTATACTTCGCCCCAAATTATTTGTTTGGGGAATTTTAGTACTTTTGACACCAAATAATGAAACTTTACTTATTTCTTTACAAAAAAGGCATTTTTAGTCGATCTTAATATTTTTGCTCATTTTCAAGTAAAATCATTTTAAAAATAATATTATCCATCAAAAATCAATTAACAAAATTCCTAATTAAAAATTATCAATATTTGGTCGTGGATTAGCTGGTGTTTATTTTCACACGACGAGCATTAAAAGTTTTGTTTATTGTTGCTAGCTGCTGAAATGAACGAAAAGAATCAAAATTTTTAAAATCGGGTGCTTTCTGATATCCAGTTGGTTTCTGTTTTTATTTTTTTGGTCCATATTGGCAATATGGTTTATGCAACTCAGATAAATATCTGTAAAAAGTTTATTTAAAAAATCATACTGGTGGAAAATAAAATAAGACAAAACCATTTTAAAGTTTTTTGGATATCGCAAAGTATAAGCCGTAGAGCTAGAATGTGTATAGGTTTATTTGACAACTTTTTAAAAGACTAAAGAATTTTTACCATGTTTTAAAGAAAATAATATGATTTTTTTGTTGCGTGTTAAAAATCTTTTGGTTTAGAATTTAAAAAAATCCACCCTGTGTCTTTAAAATGGGGCCATTTTGGACCTATGTTTATATAATATTTTTGTCTTATTTTTGGCCAAGAAATCTTTTATTAAGCCATGACATATGTTTTTTGAATTACCCTGTATAACTACAGTTCACATAGTTATTGATGATGTTGGAAACAATTTAAAGTAGCTAAAGTAACAAATAAGTTAACAACAAATGTAAAAATTATACCTTTAACACAAAGTTTTATAAGCCTTAGTAACAATTACATTTAGAATTTCAGCTTATTATCATATTAACTATACCAGTCATAGTTGGTAGAATTTTTTACATAAAATTAATCCTGGTTTATTTAAATGAAAAAAGTTTTTCCACTGAAATGTATTTACTACGGGATTAAAAAATGTACAAATCCTAAACGATTTTGTACAAATTGGGTGCTAGGGAAATATATTCAATTTAATTCGAGAAACAGATGATTATTGCCAAAACTAAAAACTTGACGTTTCATTGGCGTTCCCGTTTCGATGCCGTCCACGGTCGAACGACATATAAAGAATATGACAATTGCGGCGAAGGAGTTTATAAATGTTTATATTAAACGCCATAACTTGCGAACGGGAACTACAACAGCAACGGGAACGAATAGTTTAAATTTTATAATTTGATCTTATGTTTTGTCTTTTTTTACCTAAAAATAAAAATGGATTGTTAATCCTGCAACAGTTTCTGAAGAGGTCCCATGTAATACAAATATTAATAGGTAGTTGGCATTATTGAATTTCTTAGACTGCTGACGTCATAGTTCTAAAGCGCGTTTTGAAAATAATTTAAATTTTTAGTTTTTGATATAACGAGATTTCTTTTTTGCAAAACAAAGTACAGGGTTTTTTCAAATAATTTGACATGCAAAGGTTATGAATGTTTTAGATATGACATTAAGAAACAACTGACGATCGGAAATAATATTTTTTTTTAAATGGGGACTTCCTATATTTTATTAAAAATATGAAATCTTCGCGTTTTTCATTTAAAAAAAAATAATATGTCCATGTTTGGATAAGTAGTTTTGTAACAATTCGACTTTAAATTTTCATTTTATATGCAATGGAGCACTCTTCCTTACGTCTGGAAGCCGTGAACAGAGCTTCTATGTTGGATCCCGCTTGGCCAAGAATGACGACAGATAATACAATCAATGAATTAATACACACAACATCAAAAGTCTTGGACTCCACCGGTATTCTGTAATTTATTTTCTTTTTAAATAAAATAGTAAATGTTTTTTAAAGTATGTTTATTTGTGAAGTTATTTTTTTCAATAACAATATTGTTAACAAATTTAAACAAATATTTAAAGAATATAAAAAATAAATATTGCATTTCTTAAGTAAATTCATTACAAAAAATATTGACAAAAATTTTTTTGTCCAAGATTAACATTAAGCAATAGTCAGTATGACCTCCTCTGTTTCTCAGTAGCATATTGACACGAGTATACATTGAAACAATCAAGCGGTTGATCGTTTCTTGAGGAATATTGTTCCATTCCTCTTCTGCCGCTGCAACTAACTCTTCCGCATTTTGGGGTGAGTTAATGCGGATGTGAACCGCTCTAGAGACAAAATTCCAGATGTTTTCAATCGGATCCATATCCGGCGAGTTAGCTGGCCAGTCTAGTCGGCTGATATGTCCTTGTTCAAGTGCCTCATGAACTGTTCTTGCGCGATGTGGCCGGGCGTTGTAGTTCATGAAGATAAAATTCTCGCCCAAAATGTTGCGTACTGGATAAATAATGGGCCTGATGACACTTTCAATATAAACTCGACTTGTCATATTCTGAGGTATAGCAATGGCGTTCGGCGATTGAACATGATTCCTCCCCAAAACATTACTCTCCCTCCTTCATAGGGAGCACCGACTCGAGAAAAATTTAGTCTCCCTTGACGACCTGGCTCTCGCCAGACTCTTTGCCTTTTGTCATCACTCTGCAGTCCAATTCTGTTTTCATCTGTAAATAAGACCCATCGCCACTGCCGCAAAAGCTATTCCCTATGTTCTCGCGCCCAATGTAAGCGGGCAGCTCGGTGTCGTGGAAGTAGTGTAGGTACCCTTAAAGGCATTCTTGCACGAAGATTTGCCAGATGCAGTCTTCTTCTAACTATAGAGAACGATATAATATGGCGAAACGTTCCTTGAAAGTGAGCTCTAAGGGCTGGAGCTGAAGCAGTTCGATGTCTACGGGCATATTGAACCAAATATCGATCCTTCCGTTCATGTGTTATTCGAGGTCGACCACTACGTGGTCTTCTTTCAACTGTCCCAAATTCTTGGTACCTTTGGACTATTCGCACAATTTACGATCTTGGAATGTTTTACATCCTGTGTATATGATGATTGGAATGTCCAGCATCATGCAGAGCAACAATTCTTGCCCTATCAAAACTTTACTTTGCTAAATATTTAATAAAACTGACCAATATGTTTTAAAAATTTATAAAAAATAAAAAATATTTTATCTGTCCATACTTTTGATCTTGTTTATTTACCAAATACCTCATCTTTTTTGCCTAGCAACAAAAACGCAATAAACATACAGCAAATAGATTATATACGGGGGGTCCAAGACTACTTTAAGCGTATTTTTGTCCCGACAAATAGTCCCCTTGTTAGTTTTTTTCATAGATTAAAAATTTTATTTAATTATTCAGTTTTATTTAATTATTATCATTGGGCAAACTTAAAAAGCATATGAAGCACTACGTAAAAATGAAGATTAATTGTATTAAATATTATTGAGGTTGTTTTAAATAAGAGCCAGGGGACTTTGTGTAAAATTGAAGACAAAATAAACATTAATATTTTTAAACTGTGAAAGGCTTTCGCGGCCATTGTCTAACGTTTTAATGGTTTTTGACTTGTTACTCATTGTCTGGTTGACATCAACCGACAATCGACCCGACCTAACACCACAAAAAGTTGAAAGAATTAGTATTTTTAGATGCATTATTTAATTAAAAAAATAGTTTCCTCTGATATTGTCAGTAAAAAGTTCATTAGATTTCAAATATTATAAGTATGAATTTTTAAAAATATATATTTGTGAGATAAACACCTTTTTTACAGGGGACTGTTTTTGAGGACATGCGGGACTGTTCTTTGAAGCAAAAAATAAAAACGTTTTGATGTAATAAACTTTATTTTATTGGATATTGTACGGTGGACCTGGTAAATTAGGTTTATCTATTTGGGCAAACTTAAAGCATATGAAGATTACGTAAAAATGAAATTAATTGTATTAAATATTATTTAGGTTGTTTTAAATAAAGCCAGGGGACTTTGTTAAAATTGAAGACAAAATAAACATTAATATTTTTAAACTGTAAAGGCTTTCGCGGCCATTGTCTAACGTTTTAATGGTTTTGAGCTTTTAGGCCGGCGTCGATTGTCTGGTTGACATCAACCAGACACAAACGCCGCTAACAAAAACCGTTGAAAAATTAGTATTTTTAGATGCATTTTTTAAATTTAAAAATAGTTTCCTCTGATATTGTCAGTAAAAAGTTCATTAGATTTCAAATATTATAAGTATGAATTTTTAAAAATATATATTTGTGAGATAAACACCTTTTTTACCAGGGGACTGTTTTTGAGGACATGCCGGGACTTTTTTCTTTGAACTTTTATTAAAAACTTTTTATTGGATATTGTACGGTGGACCACGGTAAATTAGGTAATTATCCTTTTAAGTTAAGTACAAATTATAAAATAAACTACATTTTTCATAATATATCGGCAGTGAGTTGCCCAGCTTACAGAGGAATACCCTAAATATAAACAACAAAAGTGTATACACGTTATTATATATGTTTGTTTTGTAATCCGTCGTCATCCTTGGCCAAGCGGGATCCAACATAGAAATTCTGTTTGGCTTTTACGGCTTACTAGACTCAAAGAGGGGTGCTCCACTGCATATAAAATATAAATTTAAAGTCAAATTGTGTATGCTTAAATCTTCATAAAAATTTTAAAATTATTCTATAAACCACTTTTTTGTATTCCCTCAAATAATACCTTTAAAAGCATGCCAAATTATATGGAAAACCCCTGTATACAGATTATTTCTGGGTAGCATTTAAAACATTTAAGGACCATTTAGAGAACATATGAAAAAGGATACCTTTAAGAAAAATATTAATCTTACAATTAAGCAATACACTAATAAAAATTGGATCTGGACATTGCACTAAAAATACCATTATCAGTTACTAAGAAAAACTATCATAAATTAATTTGCTCCCTTTTTATTTCCTTTACATTTTGGGCAAGAATTAGCTAGACTTGGCAAAATTTCAACATAGTATTAACCCCAGAGCGTAATTTATTTTGAACTTTAATCACGTAAAATGGGTTTACTTTCTTTTTGGTAATGTTTCCGGAAAAATACAGAAGTTTAGTGCTGTCTTAAAATGTTAAATATATTTTTATCACGTTTTGCTTCGTCCATTAAAAAGAAAGAACCTTGTAAAGAGACATTGTAGTTGTTATGAGGCAAACTTTTACATTTTATTATATAATAACTGAACCCATATTATACCTATAAATTTAAATATACAGGGTATCTAACGTGACCATATTTAAGAAATTGCCATCCAGTATTTTTTTTCTGTAGAATCCAAAAGTATACCCAATAAAATGATTTGAATTAAAACAAAAAAAAGTAAAAAAACATTTTCCTATGCGACACTTTATTATTATTTTGAGTGATTACTTTTTGATGCATTACCATTAAAACAATTTCGTATTTATTTTACACGAGGTTAATGTTTCAGACCAAAAACAGGCGAAAAGATTTATTTTTTATTCACCCAATAGGCTATTTGACTGATTTTAAAAAATCGTTTTAAATTATTCTTTGGTACCTTACAAACACAATACATTTTATATTTCTAGAAAATCTGCTGTATTTTCAATAAAACCTAATGTTAAAGTTTAAATTATAAAATTCGCGCAAAAAACGCTGTCTCTGTAATGGCGTCGACATATGTTTCGCGTGACGTCATAGGCAAGTAAACAAGTTAACAACAATGATATATAAATGGTGTGTTGTGCCACAATGTACCAATATTTCTCTGAAAACACTACAAAAATTGTTTATATCTGTCTCAACAAATCCTAAAAGGCGAAAAAAGTGGTTGCAATTAGCTCGAAGAGATCCAAACAGCCTGGTATCGCATTCAAATGTTTTTATGTGTAAAGATCACTTTAATGTAAGTATACAATATATATCCTGCTTTACATACCTACCGGTTTATATACAACAAATTATCGCCTTTAGATAATTTATAAACACTTTAAGGTATAACCTAACTTGGTAACAACATAACTATGGATTGTAGAGAGATAAGGATCGCTATCTGTGTAAGGAAGTGTCCGTCGAAATGTGTTAAATTAGGGTGGCGCCACCGTAGCAAGTGTCAATTTCATAAAGTTATTAGAGTAGGATAGAACTGTTATTTACTGCTTACAGCTGGACACTTTTTCAATTCGTGTCCCATAAAAGATGGTACTCCTTATATTTCTACACTCACACAAATAAATAATTTTTTAGAGGGTACTTACACAGCTGTTTTTAGATTTTTGAGTTCTGCGGCATAGTAGTCAGCATTATTTTTAAAGAAACGCACAATCATAAATGCGTTTATCTCAGGTAGGTTTCTGTTATCGGCTTGCACAAAATTTATGTCCATTTTGAGGTACAAAACGGATAATTATGTTACTTAAAATATGTTTTTTTTTATAAAAATGGTCAAGAAATAGTTATTTAGATAGTTGAAGATCAAAAATAACACCTGAAAACACACAACACAAAGCTTGTGACATTTATTGACTTGCAAGTGACGTCACCAAAGTTGTAACCAATCACAGAGCCTTCCAGTCGCTGAATTAATTTCAAAAATATTTGAATTTTACTACGTATAATTTGCAATAAATATGCATATTTTACTTTATATTATAAAGAAATATGCTTCTTTATACTATTATCTGATAGAATGACCACAACTTAAAGCTTATTTTCAATGGTGGCAAATAGCCTATAATACTAGGAGGCTACTTGATTTAGAAAAGAAAGGATAGACACCAACATGGCTCTTTCGAGGTATCACCTTGAAAACATGGAAAAGAAAGACAATGATCGTTGTATTTTTTTTAATAGAATAAATGAATTTGCTAAACATATAGTCTACGAATGCACAGATTAAGTTGCCAAATTGCTTAAACATCTTGAGGGAGCAGTTTCCCAAAATATTTTAAATTTTCCATAAAGCCTGGGAATTAGGAGGATCAACTAACCAAGTTACTAGTTACAAACAAAATATCTTCATAGATCGATATGGAGTAAGGCTTAATTGAGCCAAGCGATTTTGCTTTCCACAGTATCACAATAAAATAAAATAGTATACAGGGTTCTCCCTTATTATATGCAAATATTTGGGGATGCGATTTTGCATGGAAAGCTAAGCTGGTTTACTTTATAATTTTTGGCCCAAAAATGTTGGTTACAAAAATACAGGGTGTTAAAATTTAAGGAAGCAAAAATAATTTTTAAATATTTTTGAAACAGCTTGAGATATTTTGGTTATATTTTTTATGCAGTTACATTTAAGCTTAGCTTTAACAGTGACGTGCGTACAAGCACTAACATTGATATTTTTAAAGACAAAAACGGTACACCAATGATTTATTTTTATTAAAACATTGTTTTTGGATTTCGATAAGAGTTGAGTTTTGGTTTTTTACAATGGGCAAAACAATAATCAAAAAATTATTAAAAATTTCGCATGTAATAAAAAACAACTTACCACAGACAATAACATAGTATTACACCTAACACCAAATCGATAAGTAATTACATTAATATTCTCTAACAATACAATGCTTTTTTTGTCAAAAATAGCGCATTGCAAAAAAAGAAATACTTATCTTTTAAACTAAACAAGATGTTAAAACAAATTTTGTTTGTAGAAAAACTATTTTTGTACTACATATTTTTGTCTTTAAAAATATCAAAATCAGTGCGTGTACGAAAGACATTGTTAAAGCTAATATAATACATTATAATATATTTATTTTAAAAAATATGCACCTGTATTTAATGTCACTACATACTAAATATCACCGAAATATCACAAGCGGTTTGGAAAATATTAAAGAATTTCCTTGTTTTTCCTTAAATTTAAACGCTCTGTATTTTCGTACCAAAAAATTTTTGGACTATAGTTCATATATAATTAACAAAGTAACTTAATTTTTTATGTAAAGTCACAACCTTAAATATTTGCATATTATAAAGTAAATTTTATAAAATCCGAATAGATTTTTGGTATACAGGTTGGCTAAACGAAAACGGGAGAAGGTCCTTTATAAGTACTTTTCATATTTTTTAAGAAAGACGTTCGTACCCTATTTTTTGAGAGGGAAACTTTTTAGTCATATGCAGCAACCCCTTTTCGCAACCCTTTGACTAGGGCGAATTTTACCCCCGAAATCTTAGATAGATAGGGGGTCGAGGTGTACCTTGTTTGAAAGCTTTTTCATTTTTTTTTGTGCATACCCATATTAAGTTCTCTGGATTCAGTAGTTTTCGAAATACAGAGTGTCCAAAGAAATAAAAAATATCCAATTTTTTAATGCTTAAAAATATTTTTACTTTTATATTAAATAAATAACATTTAAAGGCTGATGCATGATACCTAACTGCAACGCCTTGATAAGGGTGCGTTTCACTCCTAAACTCTAAGAGGAAAGGGGGACCAAGTAACACCTCGTTTAAAGGTCTATTTTTGCTCTTTATGGACATACCTACATTAGCTCGTTTGGTGCAGCGGTTTTCGATATACATGGTGCCTATGCAAAATAAATATAAAATTCTTGTTTTGTTCTATTTAATAATGGTGGCCATTTTTAACATTTCCTTAAGCGAAAGTCATGTTTTAATGAAGTAGCAGGAGTAAATTATTTACATTAACTTTCATTTTGTAAATAAAAGTTCATTATTAACTCTGGAAATTCAAATTCAGTAGAACCACTTTGTATATCAAAAACTGCTGTACCAGATAAGTAATAAAAAATAAAGTAAGCATAATCGTAGAAAAAATGAAAGACCTTTAAAACTAGGTGTTACTTTTACCCCCCTTTTCTTTATAGATTTTTGGGGTGGAACGTACCCTAGTTAAGGCGTTGCAGTTAGGGATCAGGTCTTAGCGTTAAAATGTTTTGCCTTTAAAGTAAAAGTACACGGGTCCAATCGTTGTTATTTAGAAATCTTTTTATTGATTAAAAAATAAAAAACTTTGCTTTTCTTTGGACATTCTGTATTTTGAAAACCACTGGATCACAACAGCTTAATATAGTATGTGCATAAAGACAATCGAAAAAGCTTTCAAACAAGGTGCAACTCGAAACCCCTTTTCACTTAAGATTTCAAGGGTGGGATTCGTTCTGGCCAAGGGGTTGCAAAGAGGGGTTGCTGCATATGCCTAAAAGGTTTCTCCCTTAAAGAAAAGGTAACAAGCTTAAGCGTTTTTCTGAAAAAAGTACTCAAAAAGAATCTTTGCTCGTTTTCGTTTAGTCACCCTGTATGTAATGATATTGTAAAATGAAAACACGTATAGAAAAATCCTCAATTTTTACAGCTAGGTAATTAATAAATGATTTCAGTTTTTTAGGGATGACGATTTGTTTAAATACAGAACAATGTACCACGATGTCATTAAAGTTATTACAGTTGAAAAATGTCTCTCGGATTTTTAGTGCGAGCTACATATTTTATTTGAATAATTAAAAAAGCTTTACAAAGTCACATTTAGCCCAAGCGCCAAATTTAACTGTCTTTTTCGATTTTCATGCAGAGCCGGTCATTATTCACTGGTAATTGCTAAGGCACATTTGAAAACGTGTAAAATAGGAGATTAAGGCATTTAGCAAATACCAATACAATGGATCACGTGCCTAATTCGGCCATTAGCCATTTATTTTGGAATATGTTACTCTCAACTAATTGTTTTGGTATTTTATCGGGCTTGATTTAATTAAAATTATCAATTTTTATTTAGGGCCTATTTTTAATTTAATTAAATACTTTGGTTTAAAATTATTACCGTTTTCAAATTTTTTAAATTGAATTTTCCTCAGAAAGTTGGCACCCGGTCGATAAGGACGTACTCTAGGTCCTTTTCGATTGTATACAAACGTCTATCAGGTAATTTTAGCTTTGAAACAGTATAAAAGGGTAGATTTAGCAAATATAAATATACGCCTAAGAAAACTACATTTAATTTTGAAATAATGTTTATACAAACTAATTGTTGATTAGGCTTGATTTAATCAAAATTAGGTAAATATTTTTATATTCAACGGCTTTGCTAGGACCAATCTCAAAAATTGTAGGCCCTAATTTTGTTCGTACCTACTTCTGATTTCGTTTTTGTCGGTTAAACTATTGTATATTCAAAAAACATTATTTAAAAATTTTAAGGTAATTTTTCTTCAATCCGATTTATTTATTTTTTAAATTTCTTTTTATTTTGTAATTTTTAATTTTAAGAACTGAAATATATATTTTTTTTGTTATAAGTAGTAATATTTTTATTTTTAATATTTAAATATTTTTTTCATTAAACATTTGGAGTGTTGTTTCGGCCAATTTGATTTTCTTGGATATACTAGGATTTGACCAAGGCTTAAAGATGTTTTCCCTCTGACACTACACCTGAAGCTCAATAAGACAGAAAGTTACATTTACACGTATTAGTCCATATCATAGAAAATACTGATTCGATTTGAATAAAATCTTTACTCTTTCCTTAGTTAAAGTAAATGAAAACCAATAAAAAAAATGGTCACAAGATGATCAATAGTTTCGAAAAAATGCGTTGACAAACATACATATAACCGATTGTCAGTTTTTTTCTTTATTAGGTTGGTATACATGCCCCTGAAGTATAATAAAATTGTCAGCTGTATTCATTGTTGTTCGTCTGTGGCAACCGCAAGGTTAGACGTGTATTTATGAGTTCGGCAATTTTCGTTTGTTAAAAGACATGGATCAAAAAATTTGTATTAAATTTTGCGTAAAAAATGAAACAAAGTGTAAAAAAGTATGTAAAATGTTAACAAAGCCCTATGGTGAGGCTTCTATGAGTAAAACAGAAGTTTACGAGTGGTATAGGAGTTTTCATCATGGTCGTGAAGACGCCCCGGACGACCCGGACTCCCCAGCACATTACCAACTGATGAAAACGTGGAAAAAGTGAAAAAAAAAGGTTATAAATGATCGCCACATCACAATCACAGAAGTCGCTGATGATGTTGGCATATCCATTTGGCTCATTTCATTTTTTTTGGGTATGAAACGAAGGGCAGCAAAGTTTGTTTCAAAATTGAATTTTGAACTAAAACAGCGGCGAATAGAAGTTGCTCAGGAGTCACCAATTGAAATCAACAACAATACAGAATTACTAAAACACGTTATAACAGGTAAAGAAACATAGGTTAATGGATATGACGTCGAAACTAAGGCTTAATCGTCCCAGTGAAGTCATTCTGGCTCGCCAAAACCGAAAAAGGCTTGTGTTTTTCGATTTTACTGGCATGGTTATGAATTATTGCCACAAGGTTAAACGGTCAATAAGGAGTAATACCTACAAGTTCAACGCCGTTTGCGTAAAGCAATTCGATAAAAACACCCAGATTTATGGAAAAACATTCACCACGATAATACACCTGCTCACACTTCATTGTTTGTTCGTTTTTGGCTAAAAACAATACTGTAATGATACTCCAGCCTCCCTATTTGCCAGACCGGGCTCCGTGTCACTTTTTCCTATTTCCAAAAATAAAGAGAACCTTAAAGGGCCGTCGTTTTACAAGCATAGATGATATTAAAAGCGCATCGCTGAAAGAGCTAAACTTCGTCCAAAAGATCGAGTTTGAGAAGTGTTTCGGAGATTGAAAGAAGCGCTGGCACAGGTGCACATTATCAAGGAAGTTTAAAGGTGTATGGAAGCCCAATACTGTAGAACAAAATTGTCCAGGCGTGCAGGGCAGCGGGAATAGGGGGGTTGGCCCCGCGGAGTTTGCGCAATAAATAGTAGGTCAGTTTGTTACTATCTATAAAGTTGACATAATCAAATGTCAAATTCAAGCATTCACTGTTTTTTTTTTATTTTTTGTACAAAATTGTTGGTTATTAAACGATACTACCATAGAATATTTAAAATTATTGTGTAATATTGGATTTTATATCATCTGATATAATATGGAAAAAAGCCTTCTATTAAAATAGTCGATATTTTTGTGAGTCAGTAAGAAATCTTTGTAAATAAATAAAAACAAGATTTTTAAAATAAATTTCAAACATTGTATGATAGTTTCATGTACTTATCACCAATTTTGTGATAAAAGAAGGGCAAGATAGTGTAAATGAGTTTAATCTAATCCTAAGATTCTGGTTGTACATTAAAAAGTGAAAATTTTTATAACTGCTTTTTAGGCATATACTTTTCACTAATAACAAACATTCATGAGACAGAATAACAGTGGTTAAAAATGTTTAGTAACCTTTGGTACCTAGGTATTCATTGTAACAGTATCCGTTAAATATTATGTGTCTATAGTATGTCGAGCTTAAAAAGTTGATAATGTAAGTTTAAGAAACCAAAAATCTAATTTCTTCTTAAACAAATACAGAAAAAGCAAAAAAGAACTTTAGCATAAAATTGTACTTTCTTTTATTCAATTAGAGGGTACTAGTATGGGGGACTGTATATATTAAAATTTGCCTGGTCTGCCCAGTAATTAATAATTTTGATCCTTTAAAAGAATGTACTAAATTATTAAATGAAATAAAAGTACTTAAATGTAAACCTTATTTCTTTTTAATAATCCACAGAAATACACAAACATTGTGGAAATCATCTAAATGATAGTTAAGATTGCCTTACTTTTCTCACTGCTATTTCCTATGAAATTTTCATTATTTTATTATTCATAATTGATATATTATTATTTTTTCGGTTACCTAACGTTACGTCTCATAAGAAGCACCTAATTTAAATATAAGAAATACTTACTTAAAGTAAAAAATGCCGGGTATGTTACCCTTGGATTTGTAAGACAAAACCATACAACCTCTAATCATTTTGTTACGATATTATAAGTAACAAACAATAAACACAAAATTATAGTCACAATTTAATAAACACTAATCACTAAAATAAGAAGGTTTTTATCAATCCAAAAAACTTCTGCAACCACAAAATATAGGTAGGTACTCACACAAAGCAAAACAATTGGCGCAAAGGGCACAAACCACAACGAAAATGACGAATGATGAGACGACGCGACGACGGTTGACGATACAGCGCGGATATAGTTTCATACGCGCCGCGCGCGCCCTTGCACCAAAAACCTTAGACAACCTTAGACCATTACGGCTCTTATAAAAGTATAATGTGTTGCCTAACTACACACTGATTTATCAGTGTGTAAGTAGGGAACACATTAAATTATTTCTTGGAATTTTGTTATTGCGCAGAATCGGCGGGGCCAACTCTGACAGTTATTTTCATACTGGGCTGGACATTTTTTGATCGAATGGGCCATAGCATTGGGCTTCCGTACACCTTTAAACTTTCTTGCACATTATCTAATGGGGACTATTTTAAAGGCGACAACATTAATGTAGACAAATAATTTTTTTTTAACGAAAATACTCGTTATTTTCTAAACACACATTGTATATACAACTATAAAATTTCGTATAATTTTAGAGAAGCTCTAATAGATTAATATACGTAAATATATTGCAATTACAATAATATTGCATAGATACGTGTCGAATTAATAACCTTTTTTTTGGTAGGTTAAAAATGGATTAACTCCAGACATTAAACCCGTTTAATATAAAGCAAAAACAGTGTTGAGATATCCTATTAAGCAAAGTAAAAAATATTAATTAAGATGATTACAAACTACTAGTGAAGAGTATAGTGGTGCACAATCTTGCATAAACCTACATATTTTGCCATATTTTTAAATATACACCATTTGCCAAAATAATTAAGTGATTGTTTTAAAAACCATATGGATCTTTTTTGTTCTTTGCCAAAAATATAAGTGAAAATTTTACACTTGTCACTTTAAGCAAACTAAATGATTTTATTTTAACAGTTAACCATAGCAACCTTTGAATTGTTCGGATTTTTTTTCTCCTGCCTGGGTAGGCAAACAAAATAATGAGTAAAAATTTTTTTCTGACATTTCATGTCAATTTTTTTTTTATTGTATTTTTAATGTGTAAAATTTTTCTCATTCACGTATTTTTCTATAAAATTTTCTCTCGTCTGCGACTCGGGAAAATTTTCAAAAAATGTTCTCTTTCGCAAAATGTTTCGGAAATAATTTAGGCACTAGGGAGATTATAAGTGATAACTTCTGTAATTATTACCTCCCACCCCATATAAAGGAAAAGCCGATTTTTTTGTTAAATCATTTGCTCGCCTTTAATTAATATTAAACCATGGTTCCACACATTGGAATCGCAAAAAAAAAGTCTGTCAGTGCTTATTTTATACATTTAAGCGGTCCGGCTTTGCACAGAACAGAAATTAATAACTTTTGTAACTGTTTTTTCGAGAATGACCTTTATTTGTGTCTATACATTACATTCATAAAAAAATAATAGCTTTTTAACAGCTTGTTTTCCCTTTAAGGCCAAAAACTATTTTTTCCCTTCCAATCTGTACACTTTGTTTATCCCTGTCTCCCAAATCAGAGCATAGTTGAAATACTGTTTCCTGTCTGGGGAATGGCTTCCCCCACAGCACTAATTATTCTTGATTTCATCTGAAACTCTTATGCATCCCTTTACAGTTCAACTACAGAGGCCCTGAACTGCCTGCCACTTTGTTCGTACCTTTATTCCTAGACTATGGAGTCTACTGCTCTCAGACGTTTTTTTGTTCTCCTCCTGATCTTCAAATATGTTAATAAGGTACCTCTTACCATACTTAAGACACCGATGCTACCAGTGGCGTAGCGTGCCTTGGCGGGGCCCCGTATAAAAATTTTTTGGGGGCCCTTATGAAGGATAAACAGTTCTCATAAAAAAAAAAAAAATTGTGCATAAGAAATATGTATTTTTAAAATTATCTTCTGTCACTTTTTCCAAAATTTGTACAAACAATCCAAATTAAATATTTTTTTTTCCCTTTTTTTTTTTTTGGCAAACTGATTTATTAAATCATTTATAGTTTATGATGACTTTAGTTGTTCTAAAGTTTCGCCTCTATGGAAAATGTGACGGTTGACAGGCGTTCATTTCCCCATCGAAGTTTTTAGGAAATTTTTTTATCAGTTTTAATTTCAAAAAACTTCTTTCGCAGTTGCGATTGTGACTGGAAGGGTAAAGAAAAAAAAAGAATTTTTATTATGTCCAAAAACTGGAAGCAAGACTATTGAATTTTATCAAAATTTTAAAAAAATTCCTTATTTGAATAATTTTTTTTAATTTCAGATTGAAAACTTTTTTTAAGTTTAATTGGTCATAAAGATTACCTGAAATGTCCTTACTGTATTTAGTCGACAGTTCTCCGGAAGCGTTGAATATCTCTCCATTTGAAAGAAAAGGAGTTTCTTCGGTTGTAATATTTCAACAAACTCTCATGTGAAAGGCTCAAATATTTGTTTGGTTTGAGAAATTAATATATCTAAACAGCAATAGTAAAATTGATTTTAAAAAGGTTTCCCCGGGTCTAAAAAATTTTTTTTCTTGGAAACTTTGATCAAAAAAAAACCCCTTTTTTTTTCTTTCCCTTTTGTTTTTTTAAAAAAAGTTGTTACTCCCCCCCCTTTTGCTAAATCTTTGGACACATTTAGCAAACTATTAAATTAATTTTGATTTTTTAAATTGCCCGGGCTATTTAAAAAAAAATTTAATAAAATACTAGTTTTTTTTTAAATTATTGTTTTCATGCTGAGAGCTTTAAAAACAGGATTAATGATTCTATAGTAAAGAAAAAATTCGACAAGCACTTAGAAATCATAACTCTCTAAAATGTTAATTATATTTTTACATTCTTTACGTTTATTTTTTTTTTCGATATTAAATTTAGTTGTCAAATTTTATGATTATTAAAAAATTTTTTTTTTTCCCCCTAGTAAAGCGTCGTTCCTTAACACCTTTTGGGGGGAATACCTATTTGGGGGGTTTTTAAAAATTTTTCAGATGAATCGTCACAACATTGCCCATCGTTTTATACTATTGCCAAAAAAGTATTTATTTTTTTTTAAATTATCAAAAAAAATCGATACTTTACAACATTTTTCGCAGCATCTTTTTTAAATAAATTTAATGCCTGCTCCCCCAAAAGAACATAATGGGCATTCGGGCATGCTCTTTTATTAGGTTTGTAACCCCCTTTTAAAAAACCCGACATAACTTTTTCTTTATCGAACCCTGCCCCCTACTTTTGTAAATAAAATTTTATAAAATTCATTTTTTAAAAATTTTGGGGAAATTTTTATTAATTTTTGCTTACGCACGTTAAAGGGGCCCCCCCGGGGGCCCCGGGGGGGTATATTGTACGGCAGATACGGGTACCCCCTGGATGCACGTTAGTACTTAGGGTTTAAGCCTTGTAGACTGTGTCAAAAACTGCAAAGAAAAGCGTCCTTATTAATGATTCTACTCTCACAGTTGCTCGATGCCTATGCGTGTAATAAATTAGTATAACTTAATGTGATTTAAATATCTTCTTGTATTTTTACATATGATTGGAAGGAAAATAAAATTGCTGATTATTATGTAATGCATGCAATACAATTTCGGTCTTGTTCGTATTTTTCAATTTCTTAAAATTCCAGTGATGCATCGATTCGCGTGAAATAGAAAATATTTCATTTCCTTCGTTCCAGTTCATCGCTTACAAAGTAATAAAAAATGCTTTATTAGGGCAAAATCTGTTTGAAGATAAAAGTGGTAAGATATACACTTCTATCTTTGATCTCCCTTTGTGGCATTTAAATAAAAGACCGTCTAAGATATTTCTTTTATCGCGTATATCCAACAGTACAAAGAGGATCGTTTGAAACAAAAAGCACATTACATTCTTTTATTACGAAATCTTGCATTTTTATTAAGGATCTAATAAAATAAACAAAGAAATTTAAAAATTTATAAATCCTTCCAGGCAACCGGAAGGAAAAATTACAAGGAAATGAAATGTTTGTATTGTATTTTTATTGGAAAAATCTTTATATAATACATTTTTAACAAAGCATTACTGTAGATTTGTCTTTGTAAAATGTTCTTATTATGGAAGTAACGTAAATAAATTTAAACAAATATATGGTTTATTAAAAATGTCAAACCAATGAAAAAACCTTTCTAGTAAATCGACTTTTAAAACTAGCCTTATTGAATTTATTCGTCTATTGTTTTGTTTTTGAGTTTTAAAAATTTAGTCACTTTTTATTTAAAGTACTCAAAAAATCAGCATCTTTTTGAAAATGGACCAAATAGGCACCCCTTTATATTTTTGGGAAAGATACGAAAGCCAAAAAAAGGTTGTAGATATGTTCTATATTTTTTGGGGCGGTTATGTTCAATTTGTTTTATTTGGGATACTCCCTTATTTTTTTGGAAAATTTGACCTCTTCGGTCCATGCCCCAGGCATACGGCTGACCCTGTTCAGCCCTATAAACTTAAAATCGCCTGAAAAAAAAAAAACCCCCAAAAAATTTATAAATTTAAAAAAAAATTCACAATTTCCCCCCTTTTTTTTTTTCTTTTTGAATACTACACATACACCAGTCAAAAAACTTAATGTCATTTATGACAAAATGTCATAAAAAAGAAAAAAAAAACTTTAAATTTTAATTTTTTTGATAAAAAATTTTCCCCAAAATTTAGTTTAATTTTTTTTTTTAGTTTCTATCGTGACAACAGTGGCCGATTTTTCCACCGAAAGGGAAAATTTAAAATTTGTAAATTTTTGGGGTTTTTTTGGGGGTTTTTTTTTTTTTTTTTGCAGGCGATCTGCAAGTTCATGGGGGGCAATGGATTTGGGGGTTTGCTCGTATACCCCAGACCGGGCCGAAGAAGGGGGCCCTTTTTTTAAAAAAGTAAGGGGAAAAATCCAAATAAAAACAATCTGAAACAAAGGGGTTGTATAATACAGATACCAAAGGGAAATGTCAAATTTGTAAGTTTGTTTCCCCAGTTCCATTTACGAGGGGGAAAACACCGAAAAAAAAAAGTTCTGCTTTTTACAGCACCTTTTAGACAGTCGTTTGGCGTTTCATGGTAAAATGCTACTACTGACTGCAAAAATATAAAGGCTGAATCATTCTTTCATTGGTCATGCGCTGTTGTTACATCGCAAGCGTTAAAAATAAAAATAAATCCTTTTTAAAATTAAGGACCTAGTATATTTTTTTCCCCAAAAGCACAATTTTTTTTATTACTTAAAATTTGAATTTTACTTCTCTACACTTTTAAAAATGTGGCATGGTTACAATATTAATATGTGTACTAATTGTCCATAAAATTATATAATCATTTTAGAAATTTATTATGCACAATCTGTGTACAAATGTGTATATTTTGCACCTAACCTATTGTCCATTTTTTTGTAATGCAATAGGTTAAGTGAAAAGTACACCAATTTTGCATAATATTTTTTAAAAATATTTACACAATTTTAAGGACAATTAGTACAGAGTTTGTATTTTAAGGACGTGCTTTCTACCACCAAATATTTCTATTAATCTTGTAAGTAGCAAAAGATTTAAGGAAAAAAAAAAAGTAAGATTGTTTCAAGATTAGATTAGCTTAGAATAAATTAGCCATATAGAATTGATTTAAATAATTTTAAATAAATAAATAAATAAACAAGTCTTTATTGGGAAAAAAAACATTTTTCCCAAAAGGCGAAGATTAGCTTAGAGCTATTCTAATTCTTAACCTCTAAATTAAATAAAAAGATACAAAACAAAAAAAAAACATATTTTATATAATTAAAATATATCAGTTATCTTAGTGAAAATACATCAGTTACCATTGGCGAAAGTGTGAAAAGGTAAAAAGGCAATGATTATATCAGAGCTACAATCATGATTGTTCTTCCAATAATAAAATTTTAACCTTTTTCTTTAATTGAAAAAGGGAAGAACCAAAGAAACTTCTATACGAGTTATAATACCTGACTAGTAGGCATCCCCTTACTTTGGCCGACCCCCACTCCTTCCACTTTGGCTCCTCCCCCTTTGACCCATTTAGGAATCTTGCGCAACGCGTTTTTAGGGCGTGGTCACCTGTCACCTGTCACCTGTCAACTGTCAAATGTCAAATATTTAGGAATCTTAGGCTAACTATATTTTAAGGTATTACGTCACATGTGGGGCCCCACACCTCCCAGACCTGGGGCTTAGGCGCGGGGCACTACACCATCTATGTAATTAGGAATCTTAACCTAACTATATATATGTCACCTGTCAAATCCACGTTGTGACGTCATCACTATTTTGAAAATAAATAAAAAACTTAGCAGGATTCGAACCAGGTACAAGGCCCGTGAGGTAGCATCTCGTTCCAGCGCCTAACCCATTCGGCCACGAAGGTATATTTAAAAAAAAATGTTAAATAGTTGTAAACATAATAAAAAAAATACAAAAAAGTGGAGTAAAATTTGGAAGAAAAGCGGGGGAAATTTTCGAAAAAAAAAAATGGCG
>JAHBCN010011787.1:0-28271 GCA_019359885.1 Listronotus oregonensis
TATATATAAATATATATATATATATATATTATATATATATATATATATATATATATATATATATATATATATATATATATATATATTTTTTTTTTTTTTTTAATAACCACAACAACAAATCAAAACGAATTTAGTTCCATGTTAAACAATTTTATATCAGACGGTTTGGTTGATTTTAGCCTTTATCAATGATTTTTCTTTCCAAAAAGGTTATTTCAGATATAAATTTAGCATTATTTATATTCATATTATTCACTTCACATTTAAGATTATTTGTATTAAATAACTTAAAATTACATGGTTAAAAACAACTGTTTTGTTTAACGAAGTCTTGGATAGAATTCTATCCAAGTCCCCGGATATGTAAAATACGAATAAGAATGTAGGACAATTTAAGGAATTTTGGTAAGTACCTAACGAAGTTTTTTTGACCAATGAATTTTCCACAACTATGTAGAACATATCTAAAAACCTGTATATTCTTTTGAAAGTATAGTTAAATATTTTATAAAAAAAACAAAAATACAGAAAGGATATATTTTTATTATGTTCTTCTTTTGCTTTAAGCTTACTCGTATTTTCTATTTCAGAACGACACGTGGCATTCCTACTTATCAAAGAAGAAGTTTTAAACGAATAAAATATTCGGCATAAAGTATAGAGACCGTTAGAAAGAAAAAACAACAAAAGATTTTTAAAGAAGTAACTGGAAAATATATAAAAAGAATCGTGAAAAGGTATTGAAAATCCACCTTTTCATTGCTCTAATAAAAATGAGCTTGGCGATATTAAAAGAATTCCGGACTACCGTTTTCTTTATTTTAATTCTTCACACAACGTTTAGGGCAGTTCTATTTTATTCCTAGAGCTACTTATCTTGTAGCTGGTTATTCCAACACTCACTTTTTGCGTAACTTAAGTTGTTCTTAAGCCTTAACTATCCCTTAAGCTTTCAATATTTCTTGCACCAGCTAAAATTATTCATCCATAAAAGGGTTTTTCTACTTGCGTGCGCAAAGTACTTACTTTGCGCACGCAAATTAGTGCACAAAGTTTAACTTTGCGCACGCATTTTCGTTCTGCATATTTGCCGTATTTATGGTCGATTTTTAAATGTATTAATAACTTCTGGATAAAATAATATTAAAAAAAAAGGGTTCTACATATTCTTTTATTGTGCTTTATTGAATTTTAGATACATTTGGCGCTTAGTAAATATCCCATATCAATTTTCTTTATTATCATTTTAATATTTTTCCATGCACCATGTATTTCATAGACACCATGCTAAACAATAAAAAATCAAAGAATTTTTCTTGTTGCTGCAGCAACCAAGTACAAACATTTTCTAATGTCACGGAAGCATCAGAAAATTCGGCAAAAAGTTTTAAATAAGTTTCTAAGAATGGAGGAGGAATTGCCAGACGATGTTTTAAAAGCCGCAAGTTTGGCCAACTTAGAGCTCCTGCCGACAAAATCAAAAGAAAAGTACGAGAAACAGTATAATTCATTTGAAACATGGTGTGAAGAAAAAGGCGTTAGAAGTGTGAAAGAGACTTAAATTAAGCAAGGAATTTAGTCCAAATACTTTATGGTCGCAATACTCCATGCTGAAAAGTGTTTTAAAGATCAAGAAAAATGTAGATATCGGCAAGTTTTATAAGTTAGCAGCATTTATTAAGAAACAAAATCTAGGCTTTCGGCCAAAAAAGTCAAGGATTTTTTCAAAAGAAGAAATATCTACATTTATTAATGAAGCACCTGATGAAATATATCTTTTGATAAAAATTGCGACCATTTTTGAACTTGCTGGCGCCTGCAGACGAGAAGAACTCGCAAAAATGAAAACATCCGACATCGAGGACAAAGGCAACCTAACTGTTGTGAAGATTCCAGACGCAAAAAACTACACCTCACGTACTTTCGTCCTGTCTGAAGAGATCAACGACGGAAAGTATTTGTTCTTATATCGGAAGTATACAGCACTACGGCCACCGACAACACATCAACGGTTTTTCGTATATTTTAAAAGGGGAATTTGCACACAACAATGCGTTGGGATCAAATCATTTGGGAAGATGCCTTCTGAGATAGCAGCATTTTTAAAGTTGCCGAATCCAGAGCTATATACCGATCACAGCTTCCTGCGATCTTCTGCAACGTTACTTGCAAATTCCGGAAAAGGACTTATAGATATAAAGCGGTTAGGCGGTTGGAAATCGACAACAGTAGCAAAGGGATACATTGAAGAATAAACAGGCTACAAAAAGGGGTTAAGTAAAAAAAAAATAAACTGCAACAAGCCAAAAACTCTCAAGAAGCCAGATAAAATGTCCTGTTCCACAGACGCTGTTCAATCAGCTAAAACACAAGATTGCGTCTTAACATCGAGCAGCGAACAATCATCGACGTTCCTAAGAAATCATTTGAAATCGGCCATAAACCTTCAACACTAATTGTACTTTTAACATTAATATTGTTAATAATAATTAATAATAGTTTTTTTGTATAATCGGTTAAAATAAAAATTTAATTATTTACTTTGGATTTTGAATTTTTACTGAAATATTCGTATATTTCTAATAATCACATTCTTTAATTAAACGCTCGTAGAAAAAGTATTCGCAAGTAGAAAAAGTATTGTTCCTAATACTTGCGCAAAGTTACTTTTCCGCACTTAAAGCTTATCCGAACTCCGCTTGTCTAACTGCTTTGGCGTGCGGAAAAGTATCACTTTGCGCACTTATTAGGAAAATAACTATTTTTAGTTTAATAAGTTCAAAAAATCGATTTTTTTGGATAAATTGTTTCCATAATATGTCTAGAATATGCATTGGATTTGCTCTACAATTTTACTTGGAACCTCAGATTTTTTGGGAAAATATAATATTCACCGATGAAAAAGTGTTTCAGTCGTGCTATAATGAGATAATTAAGGTATACAGGCCTCAAGGAACACGATTTGATGAAAAATATAACAAAAGGACAGAAGTAGTAGGCGATTTTCGGTAAATGTTTGAGGGTGGCTGATTGCACAAGGACTTGGTGTATGTTATTTTATCAAAGGAAGGTTCAATGCGGAGGTATATAAATAGATTTCCTACATAATATCATGCTTCCTTCTGTACTGGATCGATTTCCGGACAGAAATTTTATCTTTTAGCAAGATAAGTGTCCCGTTCATACGGCCCGGCAAGTCTGATGAATGGATGGAAAAGCAGCGTATCAGGGATTTACCGTGGCCCGCACGTAGTCAGGATTTAAATGTTATGTAAAATGTTTGGGGCTTATTAGTTAAAAAAATAAGAAGGGAAAATGAGTTTGGTCGCAAAATGTAACGAACTTAAGGATAAAATTTTAGAGGCGTAGAGCTTTGGTCCAATCGATGCCTGGAAGGCTAAACTCTGTCTTGGAAAAAAACGGGACCGCAATAAAATATTAAATTTGTTTAGAAGGACATTTAAGTTTGTTTGAATTTATTAAATTTTTAATTTATTAATTTGTTAGTTTTTATAAAATTTAAATATTTTCTTTTACCTTGTTTATTTATAGTAATTAAAAGTAAATCAAGGCAAAAAAAAAATGGCCATCACTGTACAAACAGATTTTTTAAGCAATGATGTTTTGTATTTTGATTTTATAAATGCAATATTAAATCGATTTTCAGGAAGAATTTAGGACAATTGAATTTTAATAACTTACTTATGGCATTTTTTAGGTTTATTTTTACCTGTTTTTGAACATTGCTTTCTGATTATTAGAAAAAACTATTTTGACGAGGTTCATGTTATGTCATGCGACGAAGTGGAAAGGAAGCGAATATTTGAAATTTTCCCTTAAAAACGCGAAAAAAAAACAAAACATTCAAATTCGTGTAGTTTACGCGGGCGACAAGCTAGTTTTATATATACCTAAGTTGTCCTAAGTCAACCTTTTTTAACATCAAAAGTATTATTATTTTAGACAAAAATTCTGAAAAAAAATGCAATAATAAATCGCACGAGTCGTTAATAATTCTGCTGCAAATTACGCAATAAAATTATAATTATTCAAAAATCCATGCAATTATTTTCTGTCCATCAAATGCTAATGATTTTTTTGATGAAAAAATCCATTAGACCTGCCATTTTTTATAAGGCTGATAAATTAATAAAGCGTGAAAATTTACGTCGGCTGAAAGTTATTTATTATGATGGATTTCAGTACTACAATGTTGGACCTGAAAAATAATGAAAGCACGTCGATGTAGTGTGAATTATAAGTCGAATATATTTCATAACTGCAGAACATATTTATTATATATATATATATATATATATATATATATATATATATATATATATATATATAATATATATATATATATATAGCTTACTGTACAATAGTTATAGTGATGATATATATATAGTTCGAATAATATTTTTTTTCAATAACTGCAAAACTATATTTATTATATATATATATATATATATATATATATATATATATATATATATATATATATATATATATATATATATATATATATATATATATATATATATATATATATATATATATATATATATATATATATATATATATATATATATATATTAATATATATATATTATAATCTTAAATTTATTATTTATTCGTTGAATTCTATTAGATAAGCCTGAACAGTATGGTAAATTTTATGTTTGAGAAAGCAGTTATTTATAACATCACGAGAATAATCACTTTAAATTAAAATATCGTTTAAAAATTCTTTTTTGTTGTCTATATTTGGTTACTTTGAAAATGCGCATGACACGAGATTGGAGCGAATACAAAAAATAAATTTTTCTACGTTATTTTTTAAAATAGACTTGCGATATACTAAGGAACGAACCGCACTGATTTTATGTATCGTATCTCACAGGAAGGACTCTAAACGGCCTTAAACGGAATCCGCCACTGCCAAAAATATTTTTTCCATGGTTATATTTTTAATGGTATATGAGTGCTTTCGGACGGTAACCTCATAAAATTGCCTTTTTATGCATTATTATATCGATAAATCTCTTAAAATTTAATATTTAACCTTCCGCCTGACCTTTGGCACAAATACAAAGCTATTACTGCCACATTTCCCACCCAAAGATAAATAATAAATGTACTTTAACGCCGTCTATATACTGCAAAACCACATTTCATTTTGACAATATAATCCTCACTCCGAATGAATTTTCCTCCACGACCTGCTCCTTTTTCACAAAAACTCTTATTATTTTTGCTTATTTTTATTTTTGTTTGGCGCTCGTTCAGCAAAATTTTAGCTTGAATTTTAAGCTACTTAGAGACGTTTGGGTGAAAAATACGGTAGATCAAAGTTGCAGGTAAATCGTCGATATTTTTCTGAGAATTTATTATTGTTTTGATTGAATTTTTCTTTCGTTAAACATTTTTAGAGCAGACCAGGAGAAAAACATATTTAAATACTTATTGCTTAAATGAAACAAATTATTGTTTAGTATTAAATGATTTTTTTATTAATATTTTTATGTGATATTTTTGCTTTGATCGAGATAAAAATTTACCAAAAAATAGTAGTCACTTGATATCGTTATCTGTTAAGTTTTAATTTTTTTCAGGAAAATTTCAAAACTAGGGTTGTTTTAAAAAACGTCGAAAAAATTTAAGTAGGTATTGCCTTACTTGGACCACCTCCCACTCCTTCCACTTTATCCGCACGCAGGAGAAGTGGTGCTAGCTACATTGGATGCTAATTGTTATAGGCAATAGCTACATTGGATGCTAATTTCCATAGGCAATAGCTACATTGGGTGCGTGCGGTCAAAGTGAAAGGAGTGGGGTTGGCCCAAGTAAGGTAATACCTACTAATTTATTAGAAAAATGGTTTTTAATACAAATTTAAGCTCATATATGTAAAATTACAGATATGTGAAATTGCAATTTGGACCACTGTTGCAAATTAAGACTTAGAGCAACCTACATAATAGAAGTTTGGACAATGCTTATGCAATACACATTTTTGGTAAAGTAGCGCCATATTAACTGTTTTTTTGAACATCCAATTTTTAGCTATTAAAATTTGGTCACATGTGACACAAAGTTTTTTTTATCCTGTATAAGGTAACTTTATAAAATGCCTATTTTTGAGAAGGACTGATGATTCTTATTAATAAAAAAGATTTCGTTTCTTTGGAGTTGTAGCAAATATTTATATGGAATGGTTTGAGAAACACGTAATTAAAACTGCACTAATCAAACCAAAAGTTTGGCTATGATATGTTGACGATACTTTTATTGTATGGACAGAAAATGACAAAAAATATGAAGGGTTCTTTAAACATGTAAATTGTCTTCGACCCTGTATCAAATTCACCATGGAGAAGGAGCAAATTTCGGCTCTATTTTCTCGACGTTTCAGTCAAACGAAATAAACCTCAGTATACAGAAAACCTACCCACACTGGACAATATTTACACCAGAATTCCAGGCACTCTAATGGAATGAAGCAAGGGGTCATACGTATTTTATATAACCGCGCAGTGAACTTTTGTAACAGTAAGGAATCCCTGCAAGCCGAAATAAGTAACATAACTAGGGATCTTCAGCAGAACGGCTACAATAAGAGATTGGTTAAGGAAAGATGAGACGAAAAATTCTAATTTGAACAAGACTTCACAAGACCAAATATTTATGACTATTCTATATAATAAAGGAACTTCGCAAAAGATCCGCAAAATAGCGGATAAGTATATTATTAAAATAGCATTTAAATCCCAAACCATTCTAAGAAGTACTCTTACTACGAGATCGGACAACCATGTTTAAAAAAATGACGGTATCTATTAAATTCCCTGTAAATGTGGTGAGGTATACATCGGGGAAACAAAAAGATCACTCGAAAAGTTAAAGAACACAAAAAACATACGGAACGAGGTGAAACGTCGAAATCAGGGATTGCTCAACACGCATGGTCAAAACAACACCGCATACAATGTTCGGAAGCAAAAATTATTCATAAAGAAACCCAGTAAAGGGAAAGTAAATTTAAAAAAGCTGTAATAATTGCAAACAACCGAAATGTATTTAGCAAACCTAATGTCGACATTCCGAATATCTGGCAGCCGTTGCTGAACCGTAAATTCGGTCAAGCCCCGGTGAACAACGAATAGTCTATAAGTCGTAGCTTTTAAGAATAGTTTTTAATGATCACTTGAAAACGGTTGAAGATACATCACCAACCGAAACGTTGTGTATCAACTAAGAAATAAGGACGTATTTTGTTAAAATTTATAGAGTTATGCCGTTACGATGTTTTTATTTAAGAATTTTTCACAAGTATAAAATAAATTTACAGCTTATTTTAAAAACCCTTTAATTCTCTCTAAACACCACTTCAAACATTTCAACCGAGCGTTGCCAGTATTTTTCTAAATAACACTCAAGTCTTTCTATTTTTGCACTTAAAAGTCTTTTCTATTTTGTCGAATAGTTCTGGCGGTTAAATAGAAAATATCCAATAAAATTTTTAGCTACACGAAAGTTGTTGTAAAAGCCCCGGAGCAGTGTGCCAACAAGGATAACTTTATTTATAAGAATTAATTTTAGTTCTGTGGTCTCGAAAAATAAAAGAGAATGTTTGTGTATTTGGGACTAATATAAAAATACATTTTGGTTAAGGTTTTTTTATATTTACCAGGTAAAACTTTTGCCTAACTCGGCGAATTAGGACCAATTAGATTATGAGGTTTACTAACAAAGTGTATTGTAGTTAATATAAATACAGTATGTCCCAAATTGGGCCTACATGTATTGGTAACTCGGGAACCATTAGAGCTACAGTGATGGTTAAATTAGGAAAGTTTTAGACAATTTAATTGCAAAATTAAATCTGCTTTCAGATTTTATTTATCTTTTATGGTTTTTGAGATAATTAAGAAAAACCAAAATGATGCATTTTTTACTTTTGCCTGTAGCTCGCAAACTACCAATTCTACGGTTTTAAGATTATTACATTATTAGAACACTTTTTTAAAAAGAATTTAATTTAAGTAAAAATATTTTTCTAACTTTATTTGTTTTTGAGATATTTGCCCCAAATTTGGATTTTCATACGGACGCCATATTGGATTTTTACATTTTTGAAAAGAGCTCTTTAAGAGCTTTTCACTGATGTATCACAAGCCTAGGTTTTCAGATTGCATAAGCTCTAAAAACGATAATTTTTGTTTATTTGATAGTAGGCTTAGACTAGACTTCGTAATGGCCGCCCCGCTTCATAAAAAATAAATGATACGCATCCGGAGCGGCATCAACCTAACCATAGACATTTAATATTCTTAGTGATTAACTTGTTACCCTATGGATCTTTTGTAAGAGCGAAATTCCCTACTTATATGTAAGGTTTGGGCCGAGATAGGCAAAATTTAAACGCCATACCTGATCCCTCGGGCCGAGATAGGCGAATCCCAAAAATATCCTTGTTGTTATCTATGGTAATGCTACAGCTTTTCCACCTTGCCAAAAAAAAAACAATATAAAATAAATTCCTTTTAAAAGAACAAAAATTATTTAGGGAAAAAAAAAACACTTTCCTCGTTATTCTTCTACCATCTACAGGAGTCAAGATTTAGCCGGTGACAAAATAAATTATCATATTTTTATTTCAAACTGGTCTAAGCTGCTTAAAATTTTAACCGAAATTCTAGGGATAATAAGAATTTTTGCAAAAAAGGAACAGGGCCTGGAGTTAAATTTATTCGAAGAGAGGATTTTACTGTTAAAATGAATTGTGGGTTTGTGGTAAATGGACGGTTTAAGATGACATTTTTAATATTTATCTACGTATAAAAGCAACTGCAAAGGTTTTCCGCAAAAAATTAAATAGCAAGTTAAAGATTTTGTGTTGGAGTAATCTAAAAGTAAAAATTTTTGTTTAAAAAAAACTTAAAAAAACACGCTTTTATAGCAAATCAAACCAAAAAGTAGAAAATAATTTTTAAGTAAAAACAGTGATAAAAAGTCCAATAACACAGGTCCACAAAAAAAGTGGTGTGTGCTGAGGGTCGAACTAAGATTTTTTGGTGTATTTTTTCCGCTGAACACGAATCTGAAGTTAAAATTGGCGGGTCTAACAGCAAAAAATCGAGAAAAACCCAAAAAACCGATACGGTACATTTACCGGCAGAAACCTGCTACCTCGAAATGTTTAGACTACGATCATGTAAACTAAAAGCGATAAAAAAAAAGTTATATAAACGTTTTTGATAACATAAATAATAAATAAGATATATAAAAACCAAAATGTAATTTTGACAAAAATAGATTTTTTTTTAATGTCATTTTTGTTTTTTTACTATAAAACATTTATTTTATTTATTAGCATTTCAAATTACTTAAAATTTGCAGAAAAACTTCAAAAATAAAAAAATAATAATTTTTTTCCTAGGATATACCTTTAAAAAATCCTGAAAATTCGGTTTTTTGATTATAACTCGAAAAATATTGCATTTAGACAAAAAGGTTATGTAACCTAAATTAAAGGTCTTGTAAAAATACATAGTTTATGTTATATAAAGTTTCGTGTATATTTTATTAAAAAAATAATTTAATTATAAATGTAAATAACTACCAATAAATTACGTTTCTTTAAAAGTGTTAGACAATGTTATGGTTTCAATAACACTAAAATCTTGGACTTCCATTGTCTTTATTTCTTAATTGATCCACAACGTTTCGGTTAGTGATGTATCTGCAACCGTTTTCAAGTGATAACTAAAACTATTCTTAAAAGCTACGACCTTATATACTATCCGTTGTTCACCGAAGCTTGACCGACTTGTCACGGTTCAGCAACGGCAGCCAGATATTCGGAATGTCTACACTAGGTTTGCTAAATACATTTTGATTGTTTGCAATTATTACAGCTTCTTTAAATTTTCTTTTCTTCCAGTGGGTTTCTTTATGAATGATTTTTGCTGCCGACCATTGTATACGGTGTTGTTTTGACCATGCGTGTTCGGCAATCCCTGATTTCGACGTTTCACCTCGTTCCGTATGTTTTTTGTGTTCTTTAACTCTAACTTCTACTGGTCTTTTTGTTTCTCCGATGTATACTTCACCACATTCACAAGGAATTTGGTAGATACAGTCATTTTTTGAAACATTATTGTCCGGTCTTGTCTGAGTAAGAATACTTCTCAGAGTGGTTTGGGATTTAAATGCTGTTTTAATGTTATACCTATTCGCTATTCTGCGGATCTTTTCTGAAGTTCCTTTAATATACGGAATAGTCATAAATGTTTGGTCCTGTGTAGTCTTGTTCAAATTAGAGTTCTTTGTCTTCTCTTGATATTTATCGATTGTTTCTTTAACCAATCTCTCACTGTAGCCGTTTTGCTTGAGATCCCTAGTTATATTACTTATTTCGGCTTGCAGAGATTCCTTACTGTTGCATAGGGTCACCGCGCGGTTATATAGAGTACGTATGACTCCTCGCTTTGTTTCGTTAGAGTGATTGGAATTCTGGTGTAAATATTGTCCAGTGTGGGTAGGTTTTCTGTATACCGAGATATATATATGTCCATTATTTCGTTTGACTAAAACGTCGAGAAAAGGTAGGGCCGAATTTTGTTCCTTCTCCATTGTGAATTTGATACATGGTCGAAGACAGTTTAGATGTTCTAAGAAACCTTCAAGTTCTGCGTCATCAATGACGTCATCCCCATTTTAACTCTCCCTACCCACCGCCCCTACCCGCAGGGAATGTTATTCCAAAAATGTTAACACGGATAATTTTTAATCGTTATCAATAGCCTACATACCAATTTTTATGCTTCTAAGTCCAGAAATGAAAAAGTTCGATCTAAACTTTCACTCCATTTTACCCCTTTTGGGTGGAAAGTTTTCTAAAATACGTTCTTACCTGACGTCTCCTATTTTTCTGCGTAATTAGAAACATAAGAATACAACTTTAAAAATGACATTTTTTTTATATAATTCCCCCCCCGAAAGGGTCTAATTCCAAAATTGTTAAAACAGATAATTTTTTATCGTAATTAATAACCCACATAACAATTTTCATACTTCTGAATCCAGAAATGACACACAAACTTTTACCCCTCCCCCATTCTATCCTTTTAGGGGAAAGGAAGTCTCCTAAAATCCTTTCTTAGCTAAAGTCTCCTATTTTTCTGGGTTATTAGAAGTTTAATTACCAACTGCCATATTTACAATGTCAAAAATGACAGTTTCTCTGTAAATATTATTTTCATCCCCATTTCAACCTTCCTGAGAGATGTAATCTAAAAACAATTAAAACAGATCATTTTTAATCATAATTAAAAAAAAGCCTAAATACCAATATTTATACTTCTAAGTCCAGAAATGATCAAGTTTAATACAAACTTTCAGCCCCCATTCTCCCCCTTTAGGGGGTGAGTTTCCTATAATTTTTTTGTAGCCTATGTTCATCAGGGATAATGTAGGATTCTAATGGTAAAAGGATTTTTTAAATTGGTCTAGTAGTTTTGGAGCCTATTCAATTCAAACAAACAATCAAATCTTGTACTTGTACTTGCAAATTGGGGTTGTTATACCCCCGGATGGCTTTGCTCATGCATTCGCCAGCTCGCCCTCACCCCTCCAAAGCTTAGCAAGAGGCGGAGCAACCCTTTCGCATTGGTTACACCCCCGTTAAAACGGGTTAAGAGCGGGGCTAGACATATTTCTTAGGAACTCCGATGTAGTCCGGCTCGAAACCGTATCGAAGCTCCCGACTATTTCAATTAAGAAAGCTATTCAAAGGCACATTCAGTTGTCGAGAAATGCAACAACAAAATCCAGATATAACCGGTTTCTTTCAGTTTCTTCTTTTGTCTTCACGAGCATGTGCTCTATACCGCCATTAGGTCAACGTCACCACGTGTGAATCCAAAAAGAAGCTTTATAGGAATCACTCCAGATTTCGTAACTACACTTTCACCACACTCTTAATGGCAGGGTGGGTTTTTCCTTGATCCCCAGCGGGAAATACAGCAGATACGGCTCCTTCTACCGCCTACCCGGAAAAAAACTATGTAGTTTTTTTTTATCGACCGCACCTCACTGGTCGGAAGTCAAACAGAAACTGCAAACAAATCCTTCCTCTTGATAATATTAGTATAGATAACCTAACCTCGAATAAATTAACGAAAATCGTGATTAAAGTATTTCTCGAATATTACTGTTTTTTTACTTTAAGCTAAATTATGTTACGTTAACCAGCGAAAAATCGAAAAGAAAAATAATGCCCCATTTCATTTCGCCAACCAGAGAAATTTGATTTCTAGTAATAAAGTAACTATATTATTTGTCGCGCAGCTCAAGGGCTCTCTAGCAAAAATACTTTCTTGTACCTAGAGTAATTTTATTGGGTATTTTCTTTTTAGCGGTGAGAACCATTCGACGAAATAGAAAAGAGCCTTAAGTAGAAATGTAAGTAGAAGATTTTTCAGGCGAAATAGTTGGAACACGCAATAAGAGTATTAGAGTTGTATTAAGGGGGTTTCTGAAGGTGGCTAAAAGGATAATTAAGGACTAGGAGAATTTAGGATTAGATTACTTAATTTTTTTAATGTAAAAATGTACAGAGTGGTACATTTTCAATGCTTTTTAGGGGTTACAACCTAATTTTAATGATTAAAGTATATACCACTCACCATTGCAAAAATACTAAATAATTCATATTATCTATGATTTGGGAGACTAATTTTACTTAACCGAGTTTAAGCCGATTTTTTTCCTAGAGAAATTGCTAATCGGGTGAATCGAAACGAAGCTTTTGTAATGAGATATTGTTGAGCGAGGTTCCAAAAAGGCCAAAAGCGACGAGTTAGGAGTAGGTACTGGACGAAAAAGACAGACTGCAGAGCAAGAGGATCGTTATTTGAGGCAACTAACACTTAGAGATCCATTTTCCACCATAAGGGCAGTTGCAAACGAATTGTTTGATGCTGTGAAAAGGGCAATAACAATGAGGGCAGTTTATCACCAAATAAGGTTTTTTGGACTGTTTTTATACCATCCCCATCTTATACCACCTCTGATCCCACAGCATCGTCGGCAACGATTGGTATGGAGTAGGGAGAGACATGAATGGAATATGGAATGGAACTCAGTCGTGTTCAACGATGAGTCCAAATTCTGTTTGGGCACTCATAATGGCTGTACAAAAATAAGGAGGAGACGTGTTAAAGGACGAAACGTCCAATTTTCCATCGAACGACATATTTATCGTACTGTGGGTGTTATGGTATAGGGCAGCGTTTCTCAACCTTTTTTGGCCCGCAGACCAGTAAAATTTGTAAAAAAAATTCGCGGACCAGTGATTTTTTTTAACAACCAAATTTTACTAGGTATTAAAGAACTACTACATAAATTAATCGTAACATTATTATTATCATTTACATACAATAATATTTAAATGTAAAGATATGTAACTATATATACATATAAAAAATAAGTATATAAAGCTTTAACAAAAATCACAAAAAATGATAAGAAAAATCACAAACTCATGGACATAGGAAAACAACAAAAAATATTACTCTTACGATTACTAAAAAAGTAATTCAAAAGCATTTACAAAAAATATAATTTGCTGTTTGTTTGTAATAATAAGTACTAATCATAAATTACATAGAATTAAAATTGGTTTAAAATATTTATATTTCGTAATTTTATAAATTAAAATTTAGTTATTATTATTTTTTTAATGAGTAATTTTTTTTCGCGGATAAAAGAAATTGTCCGCGGACTAGTAAAATTTCTCCGCGGACCACTGGTGGTCCGCCGTACCAGCGGTTGAGAATAGCTGGTATAGGGTACCATTGCTTACGGCAGCAGGTCACGACTAGTGTTCATTCGAGGTAGCATGACTGCCCAGCGCTATGTCCACGAAGTTTTACATCCAAATCTACTTCCTTTTTTGAAAACATTGCAAGATCCAATTTTTCAGCAGGACAATGCACGACCTCATGTCGCACGTGTTAGCTTAGACTTTTTGGAGGCATCCGGTCTTAATATGCTTCAGTGACCTCCTTGCCCCCATCGAACATGTATGGGTAGAAGCTTGCAAAATTTACCGCACCCTCCACAAATATTGAAGGCTCTACGAAATCAAATTCAGATGACCTGAGATACAATACACCAAGAAGACATCAATCACCTAATTCAATCAATGCCGCGACGACTTAAGGAATGTGTAGCGAACAGAGGAGCTTCGGTTTTATGTGGATCTTGAAAATAGGAATCGATAATAATGCATAAATTGAATTTTTTTAATAGAACTACCTGTATATTATGACATATTAAAAAAAAAGCAATTAAAATTCCAAATTACATATTATGTTTCTATACCTAAATGGTAAGGTTTCAGAAATAAAAGCAGGTTTTTGTAAAAGTTTGATTATTTTGGGATATTTGCCTTAGATGGCTATAAAATCTTACCATGAAACATATTATTATAAAATGTTTGACAATAAGCGCATTAAAAGAGATGCATTTGCGCCTTTTAAAAAATAGTGATTCGAAAATAATTGAAATGGAGAGAAATAACTATTCAAATGAAGTTTAAATACATTTAATTATTATTTATGGACAATATGGCAAAATTTAAGCAAGAACATGCAGAAAGTTCAACAAAGTGAGCCCTAATTTACGACGAATGGTTAAAAGAAAGTTTGTGCGAAAACAAAATAGCTTTGGTTCACAACTTAAGAATGATACAAGTTTACCACAACTTAAAAATATTTGAATAAACATTAGGAATAATGGAGATAACGCTAAAGTTTTAACATTTAAATACTAAGATTATAAATAACTTACAACACATTTTCAAAACTATTTTTATTGACTTCTAAACACTTCAAAATCCTGCGTTGTGCAGCATGTTTTGTCGCTGCTTGTACTTCGGAAGGATCTAGTTGACCAATGCAATTGACGTAGTTCCTCTTTACCGGTGTCTTAAATACCATTTATTTCAAATAACCCCAAAAATAAAAACCAAGTGGTGTAAGATCAGGTGATTTCGCAGGCCAACCCCCCAAACTAGCGGTCATCGAATTTTTTAAATAGCTCGCGTGTCACCTCCCTTGTGCAATGAGCGGGTGCTCCATACAATTGGAACCAGCAAGTGGGATAATCTTCAAGCATTAAATTTTCTAGAAAATTATTAACTACTGAGTGCAAAATCTAAAGGTGCTGTTTAATAAGTCGTCGTTAAGTTAATGATGCTTTTTTTAATACTATTTCCTGGACCACGTGTGGATTTTCTTAATAATATGATCGTGATATTTTATAGCCATCTAAGGCAAATATTCCGGAATAATCCAATTCTTACAGAAATTTGCTTTTATTTACGAAACCTTACTATTTAGGTATAGGAACATGATATATCATTTGCAAGAAATTTTAATTGTCTTTTATAATATGTCATAATATACAGGGTGTTCCATTTAAAAAAATGCATTTTTTTTTTCATTTTCGTATCTCGCGGTAAAATCACCAATTTTGACGAACCCTGTATAATGTAGAACCAACTTTCTTACTTAAAAGTAATATACAGGACCTTCATAAATTATCTCCAAAATCTCAGTGAAGTAGTAATAAAAATTTAATTGGAGCTATGTTTTAAACAAAAACTAAAAAAAATAATTACTAAGGCGATAACTTCTGGAGACAGGTATAGTAAAGTATAATAAAAAATAATCAAAAAGCAATAGCAAGCAAAAAATTCAATAATATATGGGGTGTCTCATTTAAAATATCAATCTTGCTCTTACTTTTAGGCATAAGCGGCAACGTCGCGTTGTTAAAAATATTTTAGATCAATAGAGCAGAGGCAATTACCCATGTTGCCAAGTTTTCAGAAAATTCTTATGTCCTCTTTTTCATGAACGTCTAAGGTATCATCGACCATCAATCACCCTGTATACCAGATACTATTGACCTCAAGGGAAAAAAATTTATAAAGAAAATTTTAGTTTTGGAATTTTCCAAAAAAAGTTTATATTTTATTTTCTCCAGAAAAGATTTTCTCTCTTAACTTTTTTTTTTTTTTTACCAATGTTTTCATCTTGAGGCCGGTAGCATATAGTATATATTTGATGTGGGTCCCATGACTAACTTTTTAGATTTGTGAAAATTTGACACCCTTGTGTCAAATTTTCACAGTAAAAACAAACACGCAGATAAAGCGTAATGTAATGCCGACCCTAAACAGATGTAAGTAGAACTTTTCTTTCCGCCATTCTAAAGTAATGAACTATATAATACTAAAACCGTAAACTCGATACATATATCCGAACATCTAAAACCAGAAATATTCGCAACGTAAACATTTATCCTCAAATTTTATTGTAAAACTTTTTCACCTTTAATGCAAACTGCATTTACATTTTAAGGTATGGATATTTCCCTTGCAAATTTCATAAAACTTCTTTATGTTATATAAAGTTTGAGTTCTTTTTAAAAGTTTTTTAAAAACATTTTTCTTGATTCAGTTTACTTTAAAACAACTTTACAAGATTCTTAATAATACGTTTGTGAAAAATAAATAGAAAACGAAAGAGAATTAATTTTAAACACTATCCATTTAAACACTTTACAAAATTAGTTTTACTTTTTGAAAAGAAAAATTACGCTGTTTAACATAATTTCAAATAATTTAAATTTCAAGAAAACTAAAACAAGGTAGTTTTTTAACTGTGCAAAAGTTTAGTTTAGTTTCTGGAAAGCAAAAAAAGTTAAACACCGGCTAGGTCATTTTTTAATTATATTATAATTTATATACATGGTGTCCTTTTAAAAAATTTGGTAATTGTCTCGAAAGTTGCCCTCTCCGATTTTGACCAAATTTGGTATCGGGGATTTTTGGGGCGCTGATTACGAATCTGAAAAAATATTTTTCGGCAACTTTTGTTTTCGAGATATTTATCATCAAAGTTGAAAATCAAACTAACCTTATTTTCACTATATTCCCCCTTCTTTTTTTTTATTTTACACCTTTTCTCCATTAAATTGCAAGCTTCACTTTCAAGCGGGCGGCCATGATTTCCTAGTGTATACATGGTTGCGGCCACGATCCTAAAAGTGTGAAAGTGGGGTTTGCAATTAAATGGAAAAAAGGTGTAAAATAGATATAAAAACAACTTTTAAAAGGTGTTTTTAAAATATTATGTGCCAATTTATGTAAAATTCAAGAATTCTGTGCAAAAGAAGGAGGAATAGTGTAAATAAGGTTAGTTTGATTTTCAACTTTGATGATGAAAACTTCGAAAACGAAAAATTGCCGAAAAAATTTTTTCATTCATAATAGACTGAAAAAAACCTTGTATATCAAATTTTGTCAGAATCGGAGAGGAAAGTAGTAGTTTCGGACAATTACCAAAAATTTTATGTACGATTGACCAATAAAGTGCCATTTATAACAATTTTGCGGCCATAAAGTAGCACTTTATTGTACTAGTAAAATAAAGTTACTTTATTTTACTAGTAAAATAAAGTAACTGTTATTGTCAAAAACAAATGGTCAAAAATATTTTATTAAAAAATTAATCAAATATTAAAAAAAAAATTGATACCTAATTAACGAACTTTTATACTTCGAAAGGTTAGTACTAAAGTAAGCTAAGATTTCCTCTTTATCAGTCTTCTGCAATTTTTTTTCATTACACCACTGTCTGTATGCTTTGTATGTCTCTTCGTACAAGGTTCTTGACTTTGCAGGTAGTATGGAGTCCTTAACTGCTGCTGTAGCCGTCTTTATTTCTTCTAAGACTTCTGAGGTTTCCATTTTGGCTTTTGATACTATTTTCGTTCTGGATTCTTTTTTATATGATTTTAGCTATTTTCAGAAATTCGATGTCAACTAATTTGACATAAACATCTACATCTCATAGCAACTGCTTGACCACTTCTCGAGGTACAACCCTATGCAGGTACACTCAAAATTTTATTTCTTCTTCGTTTTTAAATTTTAACTACATACAGTGCTTTCATTTCAAAACGAACCACCCTAAATATCTTTAAAAAAAAACACTCACCAAAAAAACAAAGAAACACGTCGATTTAGATATACAGGGGGAAGTTTAATTTCGTATTTGATAAAATTTTATCGGTCACCTCCTAACCTCCAGTTAACCTCACTTTGATATGTCAAATGGCAACCCCCATAGTGTGACACATCATTGTAAGCGGCATGAAATTTGCTATCCAACAGTACTAAGAAACTTTAAATCGATGGACGTAGAAGCGACTTAGAAGTAAAAATGTGTGTTAATTAGTTTATCGTGTTCAAATAATTTATTTTATCAAATGCTCAAAATGTGCGCCTTATTGGCGAGACAATAATAAAGTCTGTTAAATTCTTCGCGAACGTTGGCGAAAGTTTGTCTGGTAATACCTCTGCATTCTAGTGTAATTCTACATTTAAGTTCTTGAATATTTGCAGGTGGCGTTTTGTACACTTTACTTTTTAAATAACCCCAGAGGAAAAAGTCTAGAGGAGTTAAGTCTGGAGACCGTGCTGGCCATTCGATGGCACCTCGTCTGCCTATCCATGTGCCTGGAAACTGTTCATTGAGCCACTCTCGAACTGCTAAAGCATAGTGGGGAGGGGCTCCATCTTGCTGGAAATGCAAATTATTTTCACTGAGTTCCATAGCACCATTTTCATCCACCTGATTTTCCAAAGATTGGACGATAGAAGGGTATATCGCATTTTCCAAAAGGTTCAGATACAGTTGCCCAGTTAAATTTTCTTCCAGAAAGAATGGCCCGATAATTTCGTTTCCATAAATACCTGCCCAAACGTTGATCTTCTCTGGAAATTGAGTATGTCCTTCCTGAAATATGTGCGGATTTTCATTATCCCAATATCTGCAGTTATGTCTATTAAGAATTCCATTTAAGAAGAAAGTTGATTGCAGATATTTTTGATCAAATGACGAAGACCCTTCGTCAATTCGCTGGCACATTGATTCGCAAAATTCTATTCTTCGTTGAGTTCATGAAGAATTTGTATTTTGTATGGAAAAAACTTATTCTTTTTCAAAATTTTGTGCACGGAACCCGTAGAAATATTGGTCAGCTTAGAAACTTTTGGAATAGACAACGTCGGATCTATTGCGAACTGTCCTAGTACCTCAACCTGGCGTGCTTCGTCTAAAACCCTTTCATTAGTACTTTTCTTGTTGCATACAGATCCAGTTTCTTCAAACTTACGCACCAATTCCATTACATATTTATGCCCCACGTTTTTATTTTGATGCCTCTCATTGAATACTCTGGCGGTTCTACGCGCGCATCGATCTTCAGCCCCATATAGGAAAATTATTTCTATTCTCTCTGCTAGAGTATACACCATTTTAAAATCAAGATTCTTATTTTAAACTAACGATGTCAAAATGACAATCCTAACAGTAATATTTAACTGGTTCCTAAACGTCTTAAAAACTTGTGCTATTGCAGTGTTTTGCTGTAGCAGGTAACACAAAAACAATAATTGGAATGAATGTACACTAAAATAGTCTGCGAGGAATTTCAAAACAAGCTTGTCTCGCCAATAACGGCGCACATTTTGAGCATTTGATAAAATAAATTATTTGAACACGATAAACTAATTAACACACATTTTACTTCTAAGTCGCTTCTACGTCCATCGATTTAAAGTTTCTTAGTACTGTTGGATAGCAAATTTCATGCCGCTTACAATGATGTGTCACACTATGGGGGTTGCCATTTGACATATCAAAGTGAGGTTAACTGGAAGTTAGGAGGCGACCGATAAAATTTTATCAAATACGAAATTAAACTTCCCCCTGTATATCTAAATCGACGTGTTTCTTTGTTTTTTTGGTGAGTGTTTTTTTTAAAGATATTTAGGGTGGTTCGTTTTGAAATGAAAGCACTGTATAATCCAATCGCAATGGTACATAAATTCATGTATATAACGCGTACATAAACAGGCTTTATGGACTCATCATTTTATAGTCTCGCTCGCAAGCTCGGTCGTCCATAAAAATATTCGTTTATTAAAGACCTAATTTATATACTAGTTATATAAATAGGTAGTAATGCAAATATTTTAAAAAATAAAATGAATAAATAGTTGTAATTTGGCATATAGGTCATACATTTAATGAGAACTAGAACCACTATACTTTATTCAAGGGGTTAGCCACCCCCTAGGCGCCCAACTACCTAACTAAAAAATTTCCAATCACCCTTTTCGTAATACCTTAAATCAAAGGTTTCATTGTCTCAATGCACAATTTTTCCATCATTTAATTTAGGGTAGTAATATTGAAAGCAGTGATCGGCAGTATCGATTTTTTCGTTAGCGATTTTGATATTATTACTAATTTCTTTGAAAAATTAGTAAATACCGAAAAAATAATAATATTTTTTTTTAAATTAGTAATTATCAAAAAAAGATTCCTAATTTTTTTTGGGAATTAGTAATTAGCGAAGAAATATTACTAATTTTTTAAAAAACTAGTAAAAAGCGAAAAAATATTAATATTTTTTTTGGGAAAATTTGTATTTGCAAAAATATATTAATTTTTTTTAAATTAGTAATTAGCCGAAAATATTAATAGTTTTTTGAAAACTGAAATATTTTTAGTTTGGTTAATGTACCGGCAAAATAAAGTCCTGGATCTGTAGATCCATTGTGTCTACATACGTGCCTTCATTCTGCTCTGCGAAAGGGCATAATGAAGGCACGTAAAGTAAAACAGACTACCATTTCTTGTAGACATAATAAATTTACAAATCGAAATGGATTTTATTTTGTCGGAAAATTAACCCAACTAATAATGTTTGTCATTCTTCTAAAAAACTGGTAAAATTTTCGCTAATTACTGATTTTTTTAAAAAATAAGTAAAATTTTTTGCTCATTACCATTTTTTTTTTAAATAGGTAATTAAAATATGTATATATATATATATATATATATATATATATATATATATATATATATATATATATATATATATATATATATATATATATATATATATATATATATATATATATATATATATATATATATATATATATATATATATATATATATATAATATAATATCTACAGGGTGTCCCGACAACCTACGCGGTCGATTTCTCGAACTTAGCAAGGGAAAATTTAAAAAATTTGGTAGTTTACTAATATCGATGAGAGCAACTCGTCTAAAATATTTCAAGATGATGGCACTTCCGGTTGTCGATGCTAAATTTCTGTTTTTAATGGAACACCCTATATATTATTAATTTTTGATTTCTTAGAAATTCTAGATATAATTTGTGTATAATATGATATACCTTAGTCTAACCGCTTTGACATATCTTGAATTTTTATGTCAAAAATGACGTTTACAGACCCCAAAATAAGGAGAAATTTTCCTATACGGCATACTTAATTATTTAATTTAAGTTAAATTCCTTGTGAAAAGAACCCAATTTTGTATTTTGAGTGGATATTTTGGGTGTAAAATAATACGGGGTGACTAAAAATTAAGTACAAAAATTAACTGATAAAAAACGTAAAAAGTCATTTTTTTAAAATTTTATATATATATTTTATATATATATATATATATATATATATATATATATATATATATATATATATATATATATATATATATATATATATATCTACAGGGTGTCCCACCACGAACCGACGCGGTCGATTTCTCAAACTTAGCAAGGGAAAATTTAAAAAATTTGGTAGTTTACTAATATCGATGAGAGCAACTCGTCTAAAATATTTTCAAGATGATGGCACTTCCGGTTGTACCGGAAGTCGATGCTAACTTTCTTGTTTTTAATGGAACACCCTATATATTATTACATTTTTGGATTTCTCAGAAAATTCTAGATATAATTTGTGTATAATATGATATACCTTAGTCTAACCGCTTTTGACATATCTTGAATTTTATGTCAAAAATGACGTTTGCAGACCCCAAAATAAGGAGAAATTTTCCTATACGGCATACTTAATTATTTAATTTAAGTTAAATTCCTTGTGAAAAGAGGCCCAATTTTGTATTTTGAGTAGGATATTTTGGGTGTAAAATAATACGGGGTGACTAAAAATTAAGTACAAAAATTAACTGATAAAAAACGTAAAAAGTCAATTTTTTTAAATGAAAACCCCTATTTTTATATTTTTATCGTATTTAGCATTAAAAAATAAGGCAACTTTGTATTAAGTGGTCTATTCCGAAAATGTATAGTTTTCGACATAATTGACTTAATTTAACATTTTGTATTGTAAAGAAAAAAGCTCATAGGCTCTTTAATATTGTTATTAAGATGAAGGCTTCATGACGGCGACAGACGACATGACCTAAAGAACAGATCGGACTAGATAGCAATAACATTTTATTAAAATATATTTTATTTTTATATAATATAAGTATATATATATATATATATATATATATATATATATATATATATATATATATATATATATATATATATATATATATATATATATATATAATATATATATATATATATATATATATATATATATATATATATATATATATATATATATATATATATATATATATATATATATATATATATATATATATATATATATATATATATATATTATTAATTTGCCGATCATTGATTAAAAGTTTGTAAACATATCTTTTTGTTGAAACAAATTGACGTTAAAAACTTTTAATGTGCCATTGTCAAATATGACACTCAACAATAGTTTGTTGCATTTGTTTTACAGCCTACTTGTGTTGAAAATACAATTGGTATAAAAACTGCAATATCATTTATGTATCAATATGGGTTTAAATTTTTAAGTGTGTGTTTAAATTAATGTTCAACTAAAAAATTAACCCTGAAACTACAAACCGGGGTAGATATCTACCCCAGGTAAATTTTGATAAGTAAATAATAATAAGTAAAATCGTAACTGTACTTTTGAATATTTTTTATACCTGTTAAATTTCCCTTTTTATGTTTTCCATGAGAAAAATGGAAATGGATTGTTGAAAACCAATATGTCATGGATATTTATTTGATTTTTCCATTGATCGGATTCTCAATTGGTTTAAATTTTTAAAGTCCAAAATAAATAGACTTTTTAGCAAAAAATCATGATGGTGCATTTTTTCTTAAAGCCTTATGTGTTCTCTTTGAAACCTCGTTGTAAATTTGAAAATCGGTTGGTTAGAAAAATAGTTATAAATTTTTGTTTATTAAATGACGGCTTGGCTGTTTTTTACTACTTAGAGCTATTCAAATCAATTTTTAACCAACTAAATCTTGATAAAATTTACCATTTTCTTGTGCATAAAAAAGAAAAATTCGAGTACTTATAAGTCAGATTAATTAGGGCGGTTACTTTATATGGCCTCTTCATTTCTTCATGCAAATAATAATTCACCAATAATCCCAAAAATTTAACATTATTACTTACATAAAGTTATAATTCATGGCGTAGGGTAGTTATTCAATGATCAAGCCTTTTTATATAAACACTAGAACTTTAGTTTTATTTTCGTTAATAACGATGCTTTATAGAAACACAACAAAATATAAATTTTGTAAATGATTTCTTTACATTCATACCTATATAGGAATTTAGTAAATAAAAATATTTTAAAAGTAATAATATGAAAATCTTCGCATTCTCCATGAAAAGGGTTACAACTCAAAGAAGGATTTTATATTTGAGGGATAAATGCATTTGACAGAACTTCTCAATATATTTAGAATAGGGTAAATGTACTTGAAAATGTATAAAAATACATACATATTTAAATAAATATTTCAAATGGATCTGTATGGTTGAAAATAAATATATCTATTGGTTTGAAATATCCGCCTTTCGAATAAAAGTGTCTTTTGAGGCAAATATAAAATACCAACATAAGAATGAAAAATAAAATTTGAACTCTATATTCATTTGATACTTAAAAGTTTACATAAAAAGGAACATAAACTATTGAAACATAAATAAACAGTCATCTGATATTTAACATCTTTTGTCTATTAATTATTTTAAACTTTATCTTACCTATTTATATTTTTAAGAACTTTTAAAGAAAAAAATCCCTATTGGATTACCAAAAATTCAATATTTTTGAAACCATCCTGTATCTGCGAAACAAAGATTTTCATGCAAATTTTATCAACGGCATTGTTCATCTCACGAAAAGTAGCATAGTACTGTGAAAACCGCATCTGTCTATCTTTACTAATAAACGAGAGACTCTAAAAAAGTATCGCAAATCGGACAACCCGGACGTATCTCCTAAAGCAAAAGTTTAAAATCACTTACCTGAATTGGGCTCGTTGTCGCTGTTCGGCCTGGCTGACGGTGCCCCATCACGTGCCTCCACCTCGAGGGCGTAGGCTCCTTGCTTCTCTCTGTCGAACACCACCTTCGTAAACACTTCACCAGTCTCCTTGTTGATTTCAAAGAAGTCTTTACCTTCATTTCTGGGAGACTCTACGATATAGTAGTAAACCTGAAAAAAAAAACAATCTCTATAAAACGAAACTGTCATTTTCGTTGCTTTATTTCCAATTTCATTCCAAGCCACTTATTGATATACAGTGTGTCCCAAATTGGGCCTACATGACGTATTGGTAACTTGGGAACCATTAGAGCTACAGTGTTGGTTAAATTAGGAAAGTTTTAGACAATTTAATTGCAAAATTAAATCTGCTTTCAGATTTTCTTTATCTTTTATGGTTTCTGAGATAACTAAGAAAAACCAAAATGGTGCATTTTTAACTTTTGCCTGTAGCTCGCAAACTACCAATTTTACTGTTTTAAGATTACTACGTTATTAAAACACTTTTTTAAGAAGAATTTAATTTAAGTAAAAATATTTTTCTAACTTTATTTGTTTTTGAGATATTTACCCAAACTTTGGATTTTCATACGGACGCCATATTGGATTTTTACATTTTTGAAAAGAGCTCTTCCAGAGCTTTTTATTGATATATCACAAGTCTAGGTTTTTAGATTGCTTAAACTCTAAAAACGATAATTTTTGTTTATTTAATAATGATGAGCTTAGACTAGACTGCGTAATGGCCGCCCCGTTTCATAAAAAACAAATGATACGCATCTTATAATTTAAATAATGTAAATGTCAAAATTAGCGTGCATCTTATAACTCGTATAGAACGCCTTCAAAAATTTAGTTTTGATTATTTAAGTATTTACAATAATGGCTCTTAATTATTCCAATGAAGAAAAGGTGGATATACTAGAAATTTATTTTAAATCTAACAGAAATACAGAAGCTGCAGCACTATACGAAGAACAATTTCTGAGCGGCAACAACCTAACCAAAGACATTTTAGATTCTTAGTTACAAACTTGTTAGCCTATAGATCTTTTGTGAAAACCGAATCCCAAAACTTATACAAAAAATGATGAAGCAAGAGAAGCGATTATAATGGAAAATGTTAGAGATGATCCCACAACATCGGTTAGAAAAGTGGAAGAACAGACAACAATTCCTAAGTCATCTGTGCATCGGCTTTAAAAAAACACCGTTTTTATCCATACAAACCACGTATTGTCTAGGGTCTTCAGGGGAATGATTTTAATAGACAAATCACCTTTAGTCAATGGTTTATTACTAAATGTCAACAGATACCCAATTTCCAATCCAAGGTTCTCTGGACAGACGAAACCCGGTTTACAAATTGTGGAATTTTTAATAGGCACAATTATCACTGCTGGAATACAGAAAATCCACAAAATTTAAAAGAAAGACGGCTACAAACAAGGTTTGGCTTTAATGTCTGGTGTGGCATCATAGGTAATTTAAAATGCACCTTTAATTTACGTCTCACAATTAGATAAAACATTTATTTTTCTGTTTTAACAACCGTTTAATTGGACCATTTATTTTTGAAGAAACTCTGAATGGAGATAGATATTTGCTACTCCTGCAAGAACAGATTTTACCGGCCATTAGAAATACAGTTCCTCCAAATGAAATAAATAATTTGTGGTTCCAGCAAGACGGATGTCCAGCGCACAGTACCAGGGAGGTAATGGAGGTCCTTAGAATTACCTTTAATGTAAAAACATAATCTCTAATAATGGGCCAATTGCTTGGCCAGCTAGATCACCGGACATCACACCCCCTGATTTTTACCTATGGGGACACCGAAATTGGCTGGAACTAGAACACAGGGTATGTGTTTGCTTCCATCAACCGAAACACGTTACGCCGAGTAACCAGCAAGGTGTTGGAAAAATGCGAGAAATGTGTGGAAAATGGAGGAAGACATGTACTGTGATTTTATTTTCTTGTTTACTGATACATTTTTGTTTTACAGTTGTGTTTAATTATTATCGGTTTAAGGTAATATTAGGAAGTATTAATTTTTGCAAAAAGCATCACTTTTTTTGTATAAGTTTTAAATTTCGCTCTCACAAAAGATCCATAGGGTAACAAGTTCATCACTAAGAATTTTCAAATCAAAAGGACAAATTCACTCTATCATTATCTTTACTGTTAGTAAATGACATTTATGACCATAAATTTCAATTATACTGGCACATTTCGAAGTGAGGTAATAAAATTACATGTGATCAATTGGAAAAAGTTAAATTGGGGTGTGGTGGAGTGTCGTAGTGATGAAATGTCATCGTGCTGAAGTGTCTGTGATGAGACGTTTATGTGTGATGAATTGTAAGTGATAGACTGTTGGACACCACAAAACTCATATCTAAACTCTTTAATGTGCTTTTTATACTTAAACCAAGCAATTTTCTTTTCATTTACATACAATTAACATCTTTTTAACATAAATCCGAGGTAAATCCTCGCTTAAAATTATGTGGTCGCTTATTTTTCCTTAAACGGAATCGAATTAAGTATAGCTTTCCGACAAATAATTCTGGTTAATTAACTAGTTTCAGTACCTCAAAGAATCTAGCCGAAAGCCCAATAACAAAGTCTAGGAACTCCAATTTTACTTCAGAGCATAAAGTATCTTCTGTGCGGAGAGTTTAAAATTAAATTCACCCCTTAAATTAACACCGTTGCCGCCTTTAAAAAGAAAAACACGAGAAACTACTTAATTTTGAGTCGCCTGACGCGACGCACAGTGGGTGGAAATACTATCGAGCAAAAGAAAAACAGGTGTTTTTATCGAAACATTTTTTAAATATCAAAAAAGTTTCGTCGGGATTTTTACAAAATGGTTCTAAGGAGGGAGAGAAATATTACATATAAATGAGACATAATTAAATAATAGATTTAAAATACAAATTTATTGTAACACTAATTATTTGTAATAAGACTACTTTGGTATAATTAACATGTTGTGACGAATGCGCCATATGACGCGCCACTATCTTTAAATATTGACATACTGCGCTTGCGTTTTTTTTTACCGTGCGCGAATGTTTACTTGTGCCATTCTAGAAAAACGGCTTTGGCGTTCTTCCCGCCGCTTTCGACTTCTATTTTTAAGATGTTTTTCAGTTCTTTTTCTTCCCTGGGAGCCGTCTTTACTACCGGAGGCAGCGCAGTCTCTTGGCTTTTTGTGCCTAATCTCCCAGTATTGATTATAAAATCCTCTTTCCCTTAATATTGCGAAATGTACTACTATCCATTTCACAAAATCTCTTGCACACCCCAAAATGTCTATAAAATTGGTGACTCAATCCTGAAAACTTCTTCCACAGTGAATGACTTGGGTGTAATTTTTGACGAAGGCTTGTCGTTTAACCTTCATATCGACACAATCGTATGCAGAGCATTCAGAATGTTGGGCTTCGTTAAGAGACATTCCCGACACTTTACCTGCACGAAGGCCATTATCTCACTGTATAACTGCTTGATAAGAAGTGTACTCGAATATTGCTCAGTTATCTGGCAGCCCCGTTATGTTTACCATATCGATAGGATTTAGAGAGTACAACATAAATTAATTAAATATTTGTTATTTAAATATCGTTTTCCGTATTAAGACGTCTGCTATGAAACTAGATTGCTTCTGGGTGGTATGCAGACGCTGGAGAATAGACGTAGACAAGCTCTTTATAAACTGGTTTATGGGATGATTCACTGTAGTGATCTGCTGAGTATGGTGGATTTCTTGGTCCCCAGGCGTCGAACTCGTCACACCTCCCTCTTCTTCGTAAAAGAACATAGGACCAATTATGGTCAAAACACGTTTATTGACCGCATGTGTCAAAATTATAACAATTTTT
>JAHBCN010011788.1:0-28194 GCA_019359885.1 Listronotus oregonensis
AAATTTTAACGGACCAGATATTTATATTAAAGGAGAAAATTTACTGGAACTCCTGGACTATATGAACTTTTATTTAAGACCAATCCATTAAAAAACAAATTGACAGCACTGGATGAGCAAACCCTTGCAAAAATTATTTTGCTAACAAATGCTAGCAAGAGAAATTTTAATGAAAAGGAACAACATGTAGGAAACAGAGGTCTCAAATATATGCTAACAATAAAACCATTACTCGAACGTGTAAAAGAGGAAAATGCAAGAAAGCAGAGAGAACATGACAAGAAATTACGAATTACACGTGCACAACAGCCTCAGGGTTATGGCTTACCAATCGATAGTCAGTCTGGTTTCTTAGCTGATTACAAAATATTTTCCAATAATAAAATTGACTACGTTTACTGGGATGATCCAAATGAGCTTGTGGATAGATTAAAATTGTTAATGGCAAGTAAGGTAGCTGGTAATAACTCTCATGAAAACGAGATTATAAATATTCTTGAAGAGTTAAGAAAAGCTGGTATCATTGAATAAACTGATTAGACATAGTAACATAGTATCGTTAGCACGATGACTCTCGACAAATTCGGACGTAATTTAACACATCCCTATCATCTAGCAAAAAAGCTTAAAAGAGAAAATGATTTGAAAGATATTCCTGAAAAGACTTTGTATGGTTACATGAATATAATGTTGTCATGCGAAAAGGGTTCATCAAGGTATCTTTTTATAAATGGTTCAAAATTTGACTAATATATGTTTCCTATTAAAATTGGAATAATTGAATATGTTAACATTGACTCACCTGTAAAAACTTTTATTAACAAAAAGAATATAAAGTACCAAGCGATTTACTGCAGCAAAAGTTAACATTTGATGATAAAATTACATTTTTAGGAGATAAACTTAAATCACATACTAAAATATCTGTTGAGTTTGTAATTAAATAAGTATAGTTAGTAGAATGTAGTATTGTAATTTTATGTTAAATGTAACACTGTGGCTTTAATAAATTGATTTAATATATGCAATGTGTTATATTATAATTATGGTTTAAATTATGCGAGCTAAATATAAGGCTCTGCGCTCCACGCTTAAGCCCCCAGGACTGGTTATTAGGCATGGGGCCCCACATGTTAGGTTTGGCGCGTTTGACAGCTGACAGCCGCCATTTTTTAACGCATGCACAGTGCTAAATGGTAGTAGTCTAAGATTCCTAATTATTTAAGTTTCTTCTACTATACACAATTTAACCAATACTATTTAATATGCCCCGGTGGTCGCAAGGTTTAAGGCTTTGGGATCAGAAGCAATAGGACGAGGCGCTAGGTTGTTCGAATCCTACTAGGTTATTATTTATTTATTTATTTAATTATTTACGTCACTTCTACTGTTTAACTATTTCACAACAATATCTAATATTCTCCCGTGGTGCAACGGTAGCGCGCTGGGCTGTGAAACAATAGGACGGTGGTTCGAATCCTGCTGGGTGTGGACTTTTTTTAATTAATTCAATGATGTATTTGATTATTTCCAAAATGGGCCCTGATGACGTTAGATTAATAGCAGCTAATAACTTAATAGGCCTTTTCATCACAATTTTTTTTTGTGCGCGTGCGTCAGTATCAGCCATTTTTTTCGTACTGTTTTTTGTAAACAAGCATGTTAAAGGATCTGTAAACACATAATTAAAATAAAAAAATACTAAAGAAAGTTTAGTTATAGAAAAGAAATACGAAAATAAAGAAAAAAGTGCCTTAATTAGCAAATAAGTTTTTTTAATCGATTATTATTATGATATCAGTACGAAAAGGAACGACGAAGCGGTGTTGTTATGGAGTATGTAAGAGTGATACACGCTATAAATCATTTAAATATAATACATATTATTTTATATAACAATTGTATATACAGTAAAGCGCACCGTACTGCGAACATAGGAGGCTCCTGGATGATTTTGGATGTACCCAATTCTAAAATACCAATAATAATTTTGTGGCTTGCATTTCAATTTCTGTCTCGTTTCCTCACGTGGCTCATATAATTTCCTTCATTTCCCTTTCGTTGTTTTCTTCTGGTGCACTATCATGTTTATGTTTTCTTGGAGTTAAACAACCAAATGTCAAAAAGTTTTTAATGACTCGGTAAATAGTAAAAATTGTAGGGTAAGCCTGGTTGGAAATAAATTAATAAATAATTCCCTAATTCCCCTATCAGGATTTCCACGGTTATACCATTTAATGATTTTAATTTTTTCTTTCAGTTCGTGAACATCCATTATTAATAATTATTATTTTATTTAAAAAACATTTTTTGGTCGCAAATATTTGACACCGTACAACTATAGCTGTAGAGCGTTCGATAGTAAAGAATTATTTCAGGAATAAACGTATTAAATTGATCGCTTGGCCGGCCGACGCGCGTCTTAATTGTTTGCCGAAAATTATTAATCGATGAGCAATGCGTGCGGCGTTTTTAGGTGCATCAAAAATCGTCCAGCATCGTCCTATGTTCGTAGTGCTCTGCGCTTTACTGTATGTGGTAGGCCTAATTAGAATAAAATTATAGATACTTTTTGTAAAGTAAAGAAGTAATGATGCCTAACCTCTCAATCAGCTCACTTCTTTTTCCTTTTTAAAGACGTCCATGACATTTAAGCTTCCTTTTTAATTGCGTACAATTATGGGCTTCAACTGAATTATAAATCAGTGAAGCACCATCAACGATATTTTCCAGTAAATTATTTAATTGGGGAGATAATACTGCATTCCCAGCCATTGTCGATCAAAACAGTACGAAACTTTTGAATTGCCGCCATTTTAACATGGCGACTGCGCTTGCGCTTGTCACATGATGAAAAGGCCTATATGGCGGTGATATTACTCTACAAAACTAAGATGACATGTGACAGGTGAAGTTAGCATCAATAAAGCAATTAGTATGGGCGTACTCTGTGCGTGATTGAATCAAGATTCTATGAAGGGAGACAGGCCATAGTAGTAAGCGCCAGAACCATAGTAGAGATAGTAGTGCCAGGGAACGACGTGAAGTTGGCTCCGGAGTGCACTAAAAATGCAGGATTTCGTCCCCATGTTAAATCCCATAAGAAAGTGGTCCAGAACGAACATAGCTATATCCATAGACAAATATACTAAAAAAGAGACTGCTTGATTCCGTGTATAACTCTGGGGACAAGATGAGTAGTGGCGACGCATTTTTTTGTTTAGACAAAACAGATAGTCTGGGATTTTATTGCAGAGGAGTTTCTAAATAAAACAATACAACTCAAATATTAAATATTTAATTTATATAATATACATATTCTTTTAATTTAATTTTTTATAAATGTTTAAATATTTTTATTGTCTTTTTTGTTTTAAATTTATTTCCTTGATCTTCCCTGTAATTATCTTGACAATCCAAAAATTCACTAAAGCATACCTTAGACATACTTACTCAGAGTAATAGCAGTTTTCGTCAAAGAAAATATGCTGTTCGTTTTCGTTATACAAAAAACGTTAAGAAAATATTTTTTAATCGACAATAACTTGACATAAACAAGTATCTGACGCCTTGTCACACCTTGTCTGTTAAAGTGAGGTTAGTTTAACAGTTCGAAAAGATTTCCGAATCCGGTACGTCAAAAAAAAAAGGAAAGTCAAACTTTATGCTCTATCTCTCTCGAAATCCGTACGGAACGCGTCCCCCTTTTCAGCGTATCAATCAAGCAGTCTCATTTTTACTACATTTGTCTATGGTTATATCTACTGAGGAATTTTTAAACCACGGCCGACAATTAAGTAAACAAACGTGTCACGTGTCTAAAGATCTCTGTAAATAGCTGCATTTTTAACATAGATTTAATTTAAATTCTTTGTAAAGACACCTTAAAATGAAATATTAATTTTTAAAAAGCTGACTACTTGACTAGGCCATGGTATTTCCAGGTATATCGGCGCCCTGAATCCGGGCTCAGTTTTTTGCCATCCCTTAGGAAAATAAGATTTTAACGAAATCGAGATTTGAAAGTCATTTAGAGGTCAAAATAGTGATATTTTTGAAAGCGGCCCTAGTACAACTTGCCTAGCGACCTATTAACTTAACGGGTACCTGTGTAGCTCTTGAGTACTTTTTGGACATTAGGAAAAAGCTCTGTATCTCGCCCAGAACCACCTCAGTGCCGGCCCAGAGGAAAGAGAGGCGCCATATGCGTTCTAACTGGCAAATTTCGATTTTCCTGCTAACACGTTAAATTCTGACGATGCATTTGCTGTAATTTAATGACGGTCGGCCCGGCACTAATACTAAAATTATATTTAGCTTTACTGTTAGTACAGTCAACTTCCAAAGAACTGTTTTTTCATGTACTTTGTAGCGCTGTTGAAATGTCCTCTTGGATTTATCCGCAAGCAAGAATGCATATTTGCTTTCAAAATTCGTAGCTCTTGGGTCAGCCCAGGGCAGCACACACAGCTTTACCTCGATGTTCAGGCAAGGTTCTAGGATCAATTGATGTTGTGCCCTGTCGACCGTCATTAACTGCAAATAAATCGTCAATATAAAACATCTTGGCAGGAAAATCAAAATTGGCGAGTTCGGATCCCTGGGGCCACTTTCTTCACCCTGAGCCAGCTCTGGGCAGCACACGTAGCTTCACCTCAATTTTCACGCAAAGTTCTAGGGTCACTCGTGTCAGTGCAGGCCGGGTCGACCGTCATTAAGCAGATGCATCGTCATAATTCAACGTCTTGGGAGGGAAATCCAAATTTACCAGTTAGAACGCCCATGGCGCCTTACGTTCCTCTGGACCGGCCCTGGGCTGGTCCTGGGCGTGATTCAGAGCTTCTTTCTAATGACCCAAAAGTACTCGCCGAAATACCTAGGAATACCATGGTCCGGTCAAATAGTTAGGACATTTTTTTTTTGTAAACCTGTGTAGTCAATGAATTTACTCTAACTAAAGCAAGAAATAAGTTTATTATTTAATACATTAATTCACTTTTTGATAATAATTATTTTAATTAGTATAGTTAGTATTTTTATTATTAAAATTTTTTTTTTTTTCTTATGTGTTATATTGAAGCGTTAATAAAATTGAATTTATTGACATAAGAAAAGAATAATATAATGCAATTTCTTTTTTTATTTCTTATCATAAAAAATTATTAGGGATTTCCATCACTATTCTTGTTATCCTTAAGCTCCGTGTATTTTAAATAAAAATAAAATGTAGGTTAATGGGAACTTCATTTTTAAAGATAATTTTATTTATAACTGCAATGAAGTATTAAAAAAAATCATATTTAAGGATTTCAATGCCTGGGCTTTAGGGGGCTAATTCGTTTATAGTCCAGGCCGCCAAAATTGATAAAAACGGCAATGCTCCCTTTTAAATATAACTTAAAATATGTTAATTACTATCCAGCAACAAAACACGGACAAAAGGGCCTCCGGGTATTGGCAGGGCGCGGAATGTATGGTGGGGACAGTTGAATCGATTGCAGCGCTGGCTGTGGTCAAATTTTCGTTAAATCATTCTTGATTTAAATGTAAACAATTAGAAAAAAAATGGTGCATTGTATTTCTTGTGTAGTTGAATGTAAGAATACTCGCAGAAATAGTAACCGCAAATTTTATACATTTTTAACTGCTAGTTGGAAATTAGAAAAAAGGAAAAAATGGATATATGCACGCAGACAAATGGTGTTAAATTCAAATTTCCTGCTTAACCGAACGACTTTCGGGCTTAGCCGAACAACTTTCGAATTTGACGTAGCCAAGAGAAAAACCCCTTTCTTGCGTGTACCGTTTGTTCCTGTCTTTTCCTGAAGTTTTTTAATGATTGGCGAGTTTTAAAAAGAAGAAGGTTCTTTTTAATAAACTAAGTAATCAAGGAGTGTCGGCAAAACTGCCTGTGAATAGAGAAAATGGCTATAAAGCCTTTATGTACGTAAAGTATATATTAACGTTAAGTATATTGGAAAAGCCCCAGACTCGTAAGTTTGTCACGTGATTTTTTGTTTTTAATTATATGTTTATAACCTATAATTATTGAAAATATTTGTTCCCTTTCCTTTGCTGTAAAGCTAGAAACCCTTTTCATTTTATTTTAAAATTTACAACAAAAAAATCTTAAACTAACGACCGATTTTGTATCCTGTCCACAAAAATAAAAAAAGCTTTTAAGAGTTTTTAGTTAATGTCTTGACGTAACAATTTAAAAAAAAAATGTTAAAGATTCAATACTTATTTAAGTCCATCAGTTTATCACACACAAGCTAGAAAAAAAGAGATATAATAACAATCTATTCTCATTATTCGTATTTTAAAGGCAAATAATTAAAGTGGAGGAAGATGCAACGTTGCCGACATTCTTAGTTAAGTTGCAATAAAAATCTAATGGTGAAAGGAAAAAATAGGTTGACCCTAATTTTAAGAGCTTCTCAGTAAAGATCAATTTAAGAGAATTTTGGTGAAAATAGCCAAAAACCAAGAGCCACCGAGTTCTCTGATGTCCTTTCAATAGAAATATTCCCGTTTCATTGAGTAGTCTTTGAGGATTTTAATGTTATATAAGACTGCCACAAAACTGATACAGGGAGCAGCCAAATTTGGCATTCAGCAACTCGCTCACCAATTTAATTATGAAACCTACTTACCTTAATTCTACCCCCGAACTCTACCAAGCATCAGTAACTGCTTCCCTTGGTCGCTCTGACCATGGTTTGGTCACCGTATCATACTCCACACATTGAGGCAACTGAACGCATGCCGCCACAAACCATCTGGCACTAAAACTCGGTCGACTGGGATGGTCTGAGAGATTTCCTTGCCAGCTACCCTTGGGATCCTACCTGCTTTTTTTCTTACGAGCCTTCCGAAATATGAAAACAAATTACCGAATCAATTTAACTAGGCATTGAGACCTATATTCCCCACACCAAAAAGAACCCCATAACTTCTAATCACAAACCGTGGTTTTCTAAATCCTGTGACAAAGCCAGACTCTTAAAAATTGAATCCCACAAAAAGTTTCTCCAAAAGCCTAGTCCTGAAAATCGACAGGCTAGGATCGAAGCAAGAAATCAGTATAATCAGACCATCTCAGAAGCAAAAGACCGTTTTAACTATCGGATAAAAGATCTCTTGCTCTAATGGCAGTAAAGCTTTCTGGGCCTTTGTCAAAAATATTAGTCAAAACTTCTGCACAAATTCTTATCCACCCATAATCTCTGAAGATGGAATCGTTTCTACCTCTAAAGAAAAAGCCAAACTATTTGCTAAACAATTTGCTGCCAATTCTTCGCTCGATCCTCCTATTAATCTTCATCTCCCTACAGTTGCCCCTGTTTCATATAAAATGTTCGATATAATTTTTAAAGGCAAACAGATCAAGCGTATTCTTTCTTCTCTTAATACTAAAAAATCGTCTGGGCTGGATGGCATACCAGCAATCGTCTTAAAAAAATGTGCTCCCCAGCTTGCACTCATCCCAACTCGCTTCTTTTGAATCTCTTATGACACGGGCATTTTCCCGGGGAGATCAAAAGCTGCACGTGTGCAACCTGTCTCCAAAAAAGAATTCAAAACACTTCCTTCTAACTATAGACCTATATCTCTTCTTTCTGTTTTTTGCAAAGTAATGGAAAAATTTATTAATTCCCAAATTTTAAAGTGTCTGGAAAAACACAAGATCTTAAATGATAGACAGTATGGATTTCGTCACAGAAGATCCACAGCTGATATTCTTTTTTTTTTGTCTCACACAAATGGAACAAGTCCCTTGAGTTTCTTGGTGAATCCCATATTGTTGCTTTTGTCATATCCAAAGTTTTCGATCAGGTCTAGCATGATGGGTATCTTAACAAACTTTCTTCGGTTTTTCACCTCTTGGCTCTCCAGTTTCCTCTCTAATTGACGTATATCAGCTACTGTAGATGGCCATTCTTCCAGCTTCTACCAAATTAATGCTGGGGTGCCCCAGGGCTCAGTGCTGGCACCCACGCTGTTTCTTCTACACATTAACGATCTTCTCTCTTTCACAATCAATCCCATTCATAGTCTTGCTGACGATAGTACCCTTCACTGTAGTATTCAATTTCTTAAGCCACCATATAATTCTGATTTGGAAAACCAGCGCAGGTCAATGCAGATATCTCTTTCACAAGACCTCAAACTTATCTTAGATTGGGGAGCCAAAAATCTTGTTCAGTTTAATGCCTCGAAAACACAGTAATGTGTCTGTCAAGTCTACCAATGCTCATCCGTTACCTATGAGCGGCCAAGTTCTGTAGAACAAAGTGTCGTTTAATCTTTTCGGCGTTACTTTTGAGAATAGCCTCAACTGGCGCTAACACATTACACCCATAGCCTCAGCGGCTTCAAAAAAGCTTGAATTTCTCTTTCGAGCCAGAAAGTATTTTTCTTTCAATCTGTATACTTTGTATGTATCTCAAATCAGACCCTTTTAAGAATATTGTTCTCATGTCGGGGAAAGGGGGTCCCCTACAACGCTTAGCATTCTAGACTCCATTCAAAGAAGAGCCGTTCGTCTTATTAATGACCCCGCTAACAGAAAGGCTTCCTCTTTTTGCCCACCGTCGAGCTGTAGGAGAATGTCGCTCTTCTATGCTATTTTCACGGCTTCGTTTAGAGGAGTTGGCCAGTTTTAATTCCTTCTTTGGCAGTCCCAACAGAGCAAACGTAGTGCTGCCCCCTTTTTTCAGTTCAGTTGGAGAGGCCCCGAACTTCCCGCTTTCTTCATTCCTTCATCCCTAGAGTGTCAAGATATGGAACCTGCTCCCCGCAGAATTTTTCCATTCTCCTACCAATATTAAAATTTAAGTCCCGAATGACAAACTTCCCCCCCAACACTTAAGACACCCACGGTACGTTAGTGCTGAGGCATCAGCCTTCGTGGACTATCCCAAGAAAAAAAAATAAATTAAAACTGTTCTGATTAATTGAATTTGGCGTACATCTCTAAATGGCACTCTCGCCAATGAAGTGTGTAATTCATAAATTTTGACCTTGATGGGGGATTCGGGCAGAGCGGATCGGTTCGGCGTAGAAAAAACCGACGATTAAGGGTCTATTCTTTGCTAGCCAGTGGGGGGGGTTTTCTTTTTTTTAAATCCAAAATCTGTGTAATAATTGAACTGTTAAACTTTTTTTTTAGTAACTTTAAGAATGGATGATATTGAAATCAAGTTGAAAATAAATTTGTTATTTTTTTTAACTGCGCCTTTTAATGTTTCTGGACCGGGGGAAAAGGGGGACCCCTTTAGCGCGGCCCAGCCCCGGTACGGCGTTGCCACCCGTAAGGGCCCCCCCAACCGGGGCAAGGGAGGGGAAAATTTTCCAGACCTGTCGTGCTGGCCAGGAGAAAGACGATAGTCAGGCGCGCCCACCCCCAAAACTGGGTTAGACATCGTCTTCCCCCCCTTGCCTTTGCGCGACAGCGGGGGAATTTTATCAGTTTTCCCCACAGCACAAGGAGCCAGGGTGGTTTACAAAAAATTAAAAAAGAACAGAAACGAAATAATAATGCCACAGAACAAATAAACCCCCTTGAAGGAGGGGGCCCCCCCCTTTACAAACTCTAAGGGGAATTAATAAATGGCTATTTACCCAAACAGGACAAAAAGGGGAACCCAGGGCCGCCCCGGGCCCCAAAGGGGTTTTAAAACACATCAGAAGGAATAAGGCCCCAACCCACCCCAAAAAAATTTCAGGCCGGGTAGTGCTGGAGTTGGCCATACCTCTTGGGGGGTGCCGAATGGAAGAATGGAGGATATGCGATCATTTGGGACCCTGGCCCCCCCAGGGGGGCCCGGTGAAAACCGCCCCCGGGAACCTGAGCCTTCCCCCATCAACTCGGGACTTAAAAACCCCAAAAAAAACCGGTTGGGGCCGGCCCTTTTAAAGGCCTGGGCCCCCCCCTTCAGGAAAGTACGAAGGGATGTATAAACCCTCCTCTTCGACTTTGGAACCCGGCCCCCCTTTTTCAAACGTGGCCTGCACCCCCGACCCCCCCATAACTTAGAAAATATTCTACCACAAAAAAGGAAGAAATTTGGGGTTTTGGGGCCTGGGCAAATTAGCTTGGCAGGGCCTCAAAATAGCCCTATAACATACCTTGGACCCCTCCCCTTTGTAACCACCCCCCCGGGCCCCCTTCAAGACGGGGCCCCCCCCGGGAAAAAATTGTAAAAAAAATTTGTAATCCTAACAAAATAACAAAAGCAAGATGTGGGGTTTTAGGGCTGCAGGGCAGCCTCAGGCGGTCTGTGGGGGGGGTCAGGGGGTTTTGGGGGAAAACCGGGGGTGCTGGCACTCCCCCCAAATATCGCTGAATTTGAGCTGCCCCTTTAGCCTAAATCCAATACCGCCAAAGACTATGCGCGATAGGGAAGCAGAGCGGGGCTTTTTTAAAAATCAGCCTTTTTGGGAATTTTGGGGCCGTAAAAATTTTTAAGAATAAGAAAGATCCTGAGCTGGTCAAAAAGCACGGGCAATGGGCTGACTGGCCCCTGCCGCGTCAGAAAGACCGGATCCCCCAGGGGTTGAAATGTTAAAACAGAGTCTCTAAGAGATGTCCAGCGCCCCCCATCTCAACCTGACGCATGGCGGGGGTTTGTTATTTAAATGGGTAGCAATGCCAGTTACGTGGTTGGTCGTACTGTTATAATTTATAAGCGTTATTTTGTTTATCTGGGGCTGTTATCACTATTGCAATATAGTATGATTTGTAGGATGAGAACAATAATATACGTAATAAACGAAAATTTTTTTTTTTTTTAATTAAAATGATAACCCGGTTTTTTTTTCGTGTGATAATTACGTTTACATCGTAAGCAGCGTTCTTAATAACCAAAACTTTGAATGCAAAAAATTTTAACTTTGAACATATTTCTACTGGAGGCAACCTTTGGTAAAAGAGAGAAAGCGCCATAAGTCAAATCCCCTCTTTTTCCGGCTGGGGGGGTCGGCGGCGAAAAAGCTTCCCCCCCCAAAACCAACCAAAAGGGGAGAAAGGGTTTAGACTTAATGGCGCTTCTCTCCAAGCTGTTTGCACTGTCGAGCGGCAAGGGGGGCTGTAATAGGGGTATGCTCAAAAAATTTTAAGTTATATTGTTTTACCTATTATGTCTTTAAAAATGGTATATTAATATTTAAAAAAATAAATCAATGGCTCTCTTTACCTACAAAACAAGGGGTTAAAAAATTTTTTTTTAAAAGGGGCTTTCAAGTTCAAAAAAAATTTTTTTTTTAAAACCCAACGAAAAGTGGGGGGGAAAGGGGGATAACCCCAAAAAATAAATTTAAATAAATTTATAAACAATGTTACATGTTAACTGTACAAAGACTAATAGAAAACTAAACTAATTTTATTTAATAGGACACCCTTTATTTCAAAAAGCTATAAGTTTGAAGAATGAAACTAAAGTACGTTTAAAAAGATGGATCTGATGGCCACCAAGTTTACCAGACTTAATAATAATTACTTCCAATTTAACTAATTTTAAAAATATTTAAAAGATGAAACTTAACTATAACTACCCTTCACTATACTTCTCCATAAGAACTAAGTACATGTATGTGGAAAATAATAACGGTTTTAGCAATGCCAGAAGTGAAATATTGGTAGCGGTTCAACGAAATTAGGTTTAAAGGTTACATTTTTTGTTTGTAAGCAAAAGAACAATCTGCCTTCAGGATTCCGCACAGTAGCACTAAAAGTTGTCCAAGTAGTTTTAAGTTAATAAAGTAACCACCAATATTTCCTTAAATGCCCTTATTACATTTTTTGTATTATTAAAAACCCATTCACTAACCTTAAAGGGTTTATTTATTTTAGGAAAATAGGAATTTTACAAGATTTTATGTATTTTATAACCATAACTTTTTTTTTATCTCCATACAATGGGACCCTTGCATAAAATTAATTTTTATAACACGTCAAACCTTTTACTTTGCCTACTTAACCATTTTTACCACACCTGCGTAGAAAGTTCGAATTTTTTTCCTGTTTTCGTAAAAGAAAATGCCTGTAGTACCCAGGTAAAAGTATTTTATATAATTTATAACGTAGCCTAGCAACGCATATTAAGTAAAATAAAACTTTACCTTTAATAAAACTAATTGATTTTTTTAGTATTTTTGTTAACTAATTTTGTTCAAGTTTAAAACAGATAAGCTTTAATTTATAATATATGTTAAACAGAAGAAGAGTATGACGCCTAGGCTTTTTTATATTACTAGGCGTATTGCAATACTACCAAAGTCGTTAAAAATATCATAATATGACTGACGATTTTAGGCGTATTATAATATGCCTGCCGCTTTTTAGTCTTATTGTTAAAAATAACCCGCGCGCGATTGTGTTAAAATCCGACTAGATCCGATCCGACTTGGGTAGTATTGCAATACGCCTAGTCGTATTGAAAAATCCTAGACGTATTGTAATATGACGGATTTTACAATAAGCCCACAACATATATAAATTTAACCTCTAACTTACTCTGTACCTCCAAAGGAAAAGCCGAACTATTTGCCAAACAATTTGGCCAATTTTACGCTTGATCCTCCTATTAATCTTCCTCTTAACAGTTTCCCTGTTTCTCATAAAATGTCCATATAATTTTTAAAGTCAAACAGATCAAGCGTATTCTTTCTTCTCTTAATACTAAAAATCGTCTGGGCTGGATCATACCAGCAATCGTCTTAAAAAATGTGCTCCCGAGCTTCACCCATCTTAACTTCGCCTCTTTCGAATCTTTACGACACGGGCTTTTTCCCCGGAAAGTTGGAAAGTTGCACGTGTGCAACCTTTTCCCCAAAAAAGGATCCAAAAGTCCCCCCTTCTAACTATAGACCTATATCTTTTTTTTTCGGTTGTTTGAAGGTAATGGAAAAATTCATTAATTCCCAAATCTTAAAAATATCTGGAAAAACATAAGATCTTACATGATAGACAATATGGATTCCGTCACAGTAGATCCACAGCCGATCTTCTTTCCTTTGTCTCACACAACTGGAACAAGTCCCTTGAGTTTCTTGGTGAATCCCAGATCGTTGCTCTTGACATATCCAAAGCTTTCGATCAGGTCTGGCATGATGGGCTTCTTAACAAACTTCCTTCTTACGGTCTTCCACCAGATTTGCTCTTGGCTTTCCAGTTTCCTTTCTAATCGACGTATATCAGTTATGTAGATGGTCATTCCTCCAGCTTCTACCAAATTAATGCTGGGGTGCCCCAGGGCTCAGTGCTGGCACCCACGCTGTTTTTTCTACACATTAAGATCTTCTCTCTTCCACAATCAACCCAACCCTAGTTTTGTTTACGATAGTACCTCCACTCTAGTATTCAATTTCTTAAGCCACCGTGTAATTCTGATTTTGAAAACAAGCGCAGGTCAATGCAGATATTCTTTCCCAAGACCTCAAACTTATCTTGGTTGGGGCGCCAAAAATGTGTTCAGTTTAATGCCTCAAAAACACAGTCATGTTCCTGTCCGAAAAAAGTCTGCGAATGCTCATCCCTTACATATGAGGGGGCCAAGTTCTGCAGAACAAAGAGTCATTTAACCCGGGTTGGCGTTACTTTTGAGAATAACCTCAACTGGCTCAAACAATTTCATCCATAGCTTCGGCAGCTTCAAAAGGGGTTCCCCTTTTGAGCCCCGAAAAAGCTTTCTTTCTTCCAATCTGTACACTCTGTTGTATCCCAAATCAGACCCTCTTTGGAATATTGTTCTCATGTCTGGGGAAAGGCGTCCCCTACAACACTTAGCATTCTGGACTCCATTCAAAAAGAGCTGTTCTTCTTATTAATGATCCAACCTCACAGAAAGGCTTCCTCTTCTTGCCCATTCGACTGTAGGGGATCTGTCGCTCTTCTATAGGTATTTTCACGGCTTCTGCTCAAAAGGAATTGGCCAGTTTATTCCTTCTCTGGCAGCCCCCAACAGAGCAACACGTAGTGCAACTTTTATGCATCCTTTTCAGTTCAGTTAAGGGGCCCCCGAACTTCCCGCTTTCTTCGTTCCTTTATTCCTAGAGTGTCAAGACTATGGAACCTGCGCCCGCAGGTTTTCCTTCCCTCCCAATCTCCAAAAATTTAAGTCCCGTGTGAACAAACTCCCTCTCACCACACTGAAGACACCCACGGTACGTTGTACTTAGGCATCAGCCTTCGTGGACTGTCCCAAGATAAAAAAAACTCAACAAATTTAAATTTTTTTACTCACTAAAACGCGAATCTGACGTTTGGAAAATCAAATGCAGAATAAATGACAAATGTCTTCATTTCCTATGAAAAAAAGTGTATACCAGGTAAGTCGTTTTTTATGTGATCGACAAATTTTTTAATTTTTTATTATTTGTGTTAATTACTTTTCACGCAGGTGTCGTAAAAAAAGTATGTGCACTACGGAAAGAAAATAATGACATTTTAATTCGTGTGTTTGGCACCCTCGCTTCATTCGGGTGACAATCTTACACACGGGTTTAAATGACATATTTTCTTCCCTAGCTTTGCCATATACTATTGCTAAATACCTTTTTTTAGAAAGAATTAGTTTCGGCGTAATTTCTTTTTAAACTTCACGTCAGGCCCTTTAATATTGGCGTCAGACAGACATTAGGGTTGCCGTGTTCCAATATTAGGTTTTGTGCTCCGTTCATTTAATTCATTTAAAGTAAAAACAGAAAATTAATTTTGTTTCTTTATGCCAACATAATAAATGTAAAGGGTACCTTCATACATCACCAAAATCCATTGCAGTTGCATTGGATTATTTTTGGAAATAAAAAAATAAAAATAAAAAATTAAAAGGCCTTTATTTCATCCTCGGCGAAGGGCAGCAATGCTGTTAACTTAATATGTGCAAGACATCATGGCTAAACTTCCTAAATCCTTCGATTTGTCTATAACTTTGTACAGAACTTTCTTACAGCATAAAAAACAATAAATATTCCGAGGTTTTTTGGGCAATAATAAAATTCGTGGAAAAATCAAGTTCAAGTCAATTTATTTTTTTTTTTAATTTCTTCTTTTTAAATTGAAAAATAAGTACAAAAATCCAAGGAAAAAAAGATTTAGTTAAAGTAAAGCACCATGCACACTTTAAATGGCTTTTTGGCGACCGGTGAAATTAAACCAAATTTTAATATGTTATTAGGCACCTTAGAAGAAGCAATTTTTATTATTGCACCAAAACTCTAAACTTACAGGGTGAGATGCTAGAGCGAGGTATAATTTGTGACCTGCTAATTTAAAAAATAATGGTTTGCTAAGTATTAACTGTATTTAAATAGTAAATAATACTAAAACTTTTTATATTTACTGTGTTTATTAACTTATTTATATTATTTATGAAGTGCTCGTGGGTAAAATAAAAATACAGGGTAAATTAAAAAACCAATTGTTTAACGCCATATGAAAAATATTAATAGGTATCCTAAATAAGTAATCTGTAATATTACTGTCATAAAAAACTAATTAAGCCAAAATAACTTTACTTATGTGGGGATTTTAAATAATCTTTTAACCACAAAATCTACATGGTACCGTAAAAACAATACAGAAAAACTATATTATACCTATGAACAAATAAATTAAAGCAATGAATTGCTGACAAAAATAAGAGTTTAAACTAAAACAAAATGATCATCAATTGTATGTGGTGATTTACATAATCCTTAACATTTCGAAAACTGTAACAGCTCTGGAAAATTGTTATATAACCAAAAATTAGGATTATATTTTTTTTAAGTTTTACAAAAATTTTTGATTGGAGTAATATTAAAGTAAAAAAGTTGAGTTATAACTTAAAATAGTCTAAAAAATTTATTTTTTTTATTATATCTCAAAATGTATTAAATGTATACAAAAAATTATATAACTTAAATTAAAGAGCTTGTAACATAATTTTTCTTAAATAAAATTTCGAATAGCTTTAATAGTTTTTGAGATTTAAAACAAACTTAATAATTTCTCAGAAACTAGAGGAGATAAAAAAATTAATATACCAAAAATAAAGCTCCCAAAATTGTCCATATAAAAAGTTACATAAACAATTTTAATGAAATAAATAATAAAGGAGATATAAACAACAATTTGATTTTGATCAAAAATTTTATTCCAAAACAGTAAAAAATAAATATATTCTTTTAATATTCTGATTTTTGTATTTTTTTACTTAAATCATTTATTTTATTTTTTTTTTAATTCCATATCACCTAAAATACAATGTAAAAATCATATTTAGGATATGGAATATTTTTTGGCTTAGCCTGTATTTTTATTTTACCTTATAACACTATGAGAGGTAAACAAGTTAATATACAGAAAAAAATGTAAAAGTTTTTGAATTATTTACTCTTTAAATACAGGTAATACTTAGTAAACCATTTTTTTTAATAAGCAAGACACAAATTATACCACTGCTTACCCTGTAGGTTTAGAGTTTTGGTGCAATGATAAAAATTGCTTTCTTTAAAGTCCTTATTAACATAATAAAATTTAATTAGTTAATTTTCACCGGTCGCCAAAAACCCATTTAAAGTGTGCATGGTCCTTTAAATTAAACAATTGAGCAATTAAACAAGCAACAATTTTAACAGTAACATTTTTAATATAACCATTTGTAATAAAAATAAAGAGTAAAATGAAGAATAAATTAATAAGTTTGGTTTAGTTCTGGTTGGCATAAGAAATATTTTAATTTTTACTATTGCCGCCAAAAACAAATATCTGACCAATATTTCATATGCTATAAACAAATCATATGTAAAGTTACAGACGAATTAAAGAGAGGGCATGGCGTTTTCGGAAGTATCGCCGACATCAGCTAATTTCTTTTTTAAGACCGACATTTGTTTCTCTAACATTTTCCCTAGTTTTGTAAAAATGAACAAGCGTATAGTTGTATCAGTCTAAGAAGGAAAATTCTGTTCTCTTAAAAAAAAAACATAAAAAGTAGGTTTGAATGTGCTGCTTCCCGCACGTGTCGCTTAAAATAGTCCATATAAAACGCAAGGGCCGCCAGTTAAAAGTAACCTTTTTAGCTACTTTTTATATTTTTTTTTTCTTTTCAAAGAGCACGGAATTTTCATTCTTATACTGATTCAAGTATATGCGGTGTAAACGCGGTCGCTGTCGAGGAGAGGGAGATACAAAATTCAAGTTCGTTTTGTTTATATTATCAGTTCAGTTAGTACCACACGCTGACTGTCAGGGTCAAGAGTATTTTCAGAAATAATGATTCGATCAGCGGTAAGTATACCTGATATATTTTGTTTTTTTAGATATCAACGCTCATGTTTTTTAAATTTTAAAAGTAGTTATTAAATCGTGAAATAATATTACATACATATTTAAATATAGAAAACTAACGCATTATTTTTCCAGTTGTAATGTATTTGAAACATAAACTAAGTGTAAATATATTCCTTAGGATTTTAAAAATTAATTTTTGATATACATAAATTACTGCGTTGAATTATTAGATAAACCTTGGTGATATTAAAACAAAACGAAATGACACGTGTTATATATTATAAATAAAAAATAAGTTGCATAACTTTTTTCAGTATTTTTCACAAAAGTAAAATAACAAACATGTTTTGTTCCAGTTAATTTATAACTCAGGTTATTAAATTAATCCGTAAGTCATTATCAAGATCTGTGTAAAGAAATATTTAAATATGGTGGTTTTATTTATAGTTAATGTGTAAGTTTGAAATCAATTGTCAAGTAATTTATTTAAAAAAATATGCTAACATAAAAATTAATTAATTTATCTTTTCATATGGTAAATATGTTGCAATAAAATTAGATAGAGATTATGTCTTATTAAACCAAATTTGGCTTCAAAGTTGGTAAAGTAATCTACAGGTTGTATCAAATTTTGTAACCTATTGATGTAAGTTAACTTTTAAAGTAATAAACACTTTTATAAAAGTAAGCGATTAACAAATTTGCTATAAAACTTGATTGGCGAATGGTTCTTGATTAACTGTAGCAGTAGGCATTGGCGTAACCAGGATGTCGGTTTATGGGTCTGCCCGTAAAAAAACCAAAATATTTCAGAAAATATATTTTAATATTCCTAAAGCTACTATGATAAAATAAATAGCAAATGAGAAATCTATAAATCTAAGTGTGACAGGTAGGGTATATGAGCTTCAGCACTAAACAATAACAAAAATCAGCGTTTATTTTAAAAAAAGTATCGCTTAAATTCAAAAAAGATGTTGTCTTTGAGAGGGAGCTGATGGCAGTAACTACTTTTAGAAAATTTCTAGCCTTCCGCAGATAAACTTAAAACATTGCATCAGAAGGAAGCTGTTTTGTGGAGAGAACGGGGTTTTTAATAGGGTAAATTGTTTTTACCTTATTAAAAGCCACTATGTAAAACAGTCAAAACACACTACCCACATACATAGTAAATAGCTCATTAAGCACGGAAAATATTATTGAAGTAGGTATTTATATGCCAAATCAATATCACAACGGGATCCTTAATAATGCCATGAGTAGACCATGATCGCGCGTCGACAGCTGTAGTCATAGAAACGGCAAACATACTAACATTTTTGAATAAAACTCATAGACATTTAACTTATTTAATTTGTAATGTAATAATAAAGGCTATTAATCTGGTTAAAAAAATACTAATTATGGCCAATAACATGCATACTAAACTTGAAAAAAAATTTTTTTTAATTATCTACGGAACTTTTAATAAATTTTTGTTGTCTTGATTCACATTAAGGCCGGTTAGTACCTTTTGTTCGTATATCTATTTTTTAACGGAAACAAGAAGAAAAGAGCCATATCCTGAAGATGCGAACAAAATTCCAAGCAGAGTCGATCTGATCTGGGATAGCTAAAGTGTCCAGGTTACAAGGAATTTTTTTTTTTTTTTGGCTCGGAAGACGATTCCAAGGCTTCGACAAGCCGTTTAATGTAAAGTGTTTATACCTTAAAAATCCCGTGAAAATATATTTGCATTCCCCATTTAGCAAATAAATCAAGCTTAGATATGAGTTTAAGAAAACAAATATTAGAATAAGGTGTACTATCATTCAAAACTATAAAGGTTAAAAAAGAGTTCAAAATATCATTATTTAAAAATATAACCTTTGTGCCTGCCCTAATCTACTGTGAAGTCAAACAATGCGCATATTTTTAAATAACTAATAAATTATTGGCATTAAAACTGCTCATTAATTTTAATTTACTCTTTTTTTCTTTTTGGTATATAAAGGAATTAATCTTTTTCATTAAATACATATAACCATAAAATATCAACACTTTTTGGTCCTCTTAAAGACAAATAATTTTTTGCTTCAAACGTTAGTAGATCCGTCATTACTCGACTGTGTAGGAGAACGAGAGTTTCATTTTTTCTCCGCCGGAGCTTTACTTTTCACTTTCCCGCCGGCGGAGGAAAAAGTGTTATCATAGCAACATAGATACAAACAAACAACAAAACAAGCGTCAACAACTCAATATTTATTAAACTAAAAACAAAACTAAACTTTGTATTTATTACTCAATTGAATATTAGATGTACTTTCTCAATAACTACTTAATAATACGAAATTAAAACGCAATCGGAGAAGCAATTAGAAAAAAAATATTGTTGACAGTGTCCACTGACAGCTTTATGTTACATTACTATAGCAAGTATTCACCCACACCGGTCTAAGCCGCCTTGCAAACCCACTTATCTTAATAATTACTACTATTAAAAAGATATGTTTTTGCATTAATTCGTCGACGTTTGAAAGAAGAACAGCATTTTGGAGAAAAAGTTACTTTTCATGGCTTGCTTTTTATTACTAGCCTCACCCGTTCGGCTGTTACACACGAGCGCGCCATGAAAAGTATCATCATATAAAATAATTTATTATTAATTCCAAATTCGCATTTTTATTCTATAAAGTTTTTTACAGCGTAAGCAAATACTACTTTTTTTGACTCACCCTAAAGTACTTAAAAACTAACCAATAAATATTTTTTTCGGCGATCGTTTAATTATAAGTAACGTATACAAAATCATGCATTAATAGGCCACATTAATGTATGATTTTCTATTAATAAACGATTTTAATATTTATAGCTTAAAATATACAAAACAATCAAATGGGCCTATTTATAACCTTGTCATTCGAATAACAATCGTTGTAACATCTGTCAAGTTGGTTGCCTAAAACTAAAATACATCTCAAAAAAAAAAAGAAAAATTATTATTTTCACAATTACACACATCAAAATAATCTAGGGAACAAGAATTAAAATTGTTATAAATTTTGTAGTACCCAATAAATTATCATGAAAATTCCTGTAGATAATTACTTACTTGTTTAGAGTATCTCAAAAAGCCAGAATTTTTTAGAAAGAAAATTTAATTTCAATAAAAAGTAAAAAATGAAAATTACTGAAAATAATAATTCTACACAAGGTCAAAAAAAAGTAATGTTGTTTAAGTTTATACACTTGTCAGTAAGTAGTGTGACCTCCCCGTGCATTAATGACAGCCTGGCATCTGTTTGGCATGCTTGAAATAAGGTTGTCAATTTCCATTTGGGTTGTATTATTCCATAAGTCAGAAAGACAATTGAACAGCTGTTGTCTTGTTTGCAAGTGCATTTGTTGATGGAAAAGCCTTCGTCCCATTGAATCCCAAAGGTGTTCTATAGGATTCAGGTCTGGGGACTGTGCAGGCCAAGGCAAAACATTGATGTGCTCAGTTTCCAAAAATTCACGTACCACCCGAGCAGTGTGTGGACGGGCATTATCCTGCATGAGTTGAAAATTCGGACCGATTGCTGCAGCATATGGAAGCACAACAGGTTGCAAAATGCTGTCACGGTAAGTGATGGCATTTAAAAAGCCCTCTAACAGAACGAGATCAGTTCTTCCTCCGACACGAATTCCGCCCCACACCATAACTGTGCCACCCTGGTAGCTGTGAACTTCCTGGACGGCAGAAAAGGGTTCCACATTTCCAGGTCGTCTCCACACACGAAGTGCGTGAATCGATGAAAACGAAGCGAGATTCGTCCGTGAAGAGTACATTACGCCATTCTTCATGTCGCCAGTTTAGATGTTCGTGTGCCCATTCCAGTCTCATAGCGCGGTTGCCTCTTGTTAACGGGGGAACACGGAGCGGTCGACGAGCATAAAGGCTGAAGTCGTGCAATCTGTTTCTGACAGTTTGGCTGCTCACAACAACATGGTGTCGTGCGTTCTTTGCTCATTTGTAACTGACCTGCAGTAACTGTTCGATCTCGTAAAGCCTGTAATCGAATAAACGATCGTGTACAGGGTCGGTAACTCTCGTACGGCCAGTATGCCGTTCTCTTACATCTCCGGTCTCACGGTATCTTGTCATTAATCGACAAATCACACTTGCTGATGTGTTAAGGGCATCTGCTACTGCTCTATAATTTGAACCCGCTTCAACCATCCCTACTGCTCGCAACTGCCTTCGCGCGTTAAATGTCGTGGTTCCATTAGGATAATTAAACTAAACACTAATTCAAATACCGAAAGTCACGTTTTCACTTCGTAGAAGCAGGCACCAAAAAGAAACTGATACGATATTTTAACAATAGCAGTACAACTTTTTTTTATCCACATTCCATAAACTGGATAAAAATTGAAATAATGTGTATTAGGTTTGTTCCAACACATAAATCCATGCGATTTAAATTGGGACGCATTTTAACCGCGCATGAGCTGATGTTCGGTATTTTTGAACGGTTTCTGGCGCTGTTGGAACAAACCTATTGTAAAACAACAACAGTATCCAAATATACACAGAAATTTTCATGATAATATATTGGGTACTACAAAAGTTATAACAATTTTAATTCTTGTTCCCTAGATTATTTTGATGTGTGTACATATCAGGACGATCGTTGAAAAATATTTTAACTAACTCGGGCAATAATTGGCGATTAATGATCTCAACCCTAAATAGCCTCTTGTTGGTTAAATAGCTATAAACTGCAACATAATTAAATCTAAAATTATTGCATTATCTCGTATTTATGCAATTCTCAAGATAGAATTAGTGCTTTTCTTTATGTTTTTGCTTTTTTCAAAGATTTTTTATTATTTGATTTGTGAATAACCTAGGTTTTAGATACAGATCTAGGTTACCACATAAAAATATTACAGTTAAAAAGTTAAAATATCTTATTTTAACATGTAGGTTTAACGGTATATATAAAATATGTTGAAAACTTACATAATGTGTGGGTAAAAATATAATATTTAAGATGGATATCTTAAAAACAAATTTAGACAAAAAGTAAAAAATGTGGAACAATATATTATCTCTTGTTCAACATCAAAAGAATAAATCTTAAAAAACCTTATACACAAAAAGACATTATATTAGATTTAATTAATAAATACTTAAAAGTTGTTACTAGTAAGTATGATCGGCTAAAATATATTACCTACTAATTATTAACAGGAAAATTTTACACCTTCACTTTAAGCCATTAGACAATTTTATTTTAACAGTTATCCATAGCAGTCTTCAAATTTTTTGATTTTTTTCCTCTTGCACAGCTACGCGAACAAAATTTATAAGTGATTTTTTTTTCTAACAGCTCATGTCAGATTTATCATTATTATTATTATTATTTAGAAAGATCCGACATGACGTATCCCATGGCTCCGACCCCATAGGGCATCATGCGGAAGGCCATCCGTATCGAAGACCACTCCTCGCGTCCGCTCGGTCAGTGATCTTCGGCCAAATTCATTTGCCTCAGTAAACGAAGGGACCCAAGGACAACAGATTTCTGCATTTTCATCACCAGTTGTTCGGGTGAATGTTGAGATGCGGGAATACACTTCAGCTCCCCCAACACATTTTCCTTTATGCCCCCCAAAACGCCGACAATCAGGACAACCAATCGCACGTTATACTCCGGATAGAGCCTCCGAAGTTCGCCAAGAAGATCCTGATATTTGGCTCGTTTCTCCGTTCCTTTATATCGATGTTAGTTTCCGCTGGGACGGAGAACTCAATCACATACATAGAGTTATTCCTTTTATCAAGGAGAACGATATCAGGTTTATTGGCGCGAATTTGATGCGTAGTTGTGAATGCATAATTCCAATATATGCGACAGTTGTCATTTTCCACTACTGCCTCGATATCGCGGGGAGCAAATGGCAAAATTGCTGTTTCGTCAATGCCGTAATAATGTCTGAGGTGATAATAAAGTACCCGAAGCGCATCGTTATGTCGGTGGATGTAACCACTTACCATGCACTGGACAGGCTGACAATAAGTGCATTAGTGTTTCGGGTTGCTGTCGACAAGCTCGACAAGCAGTATCAGGAATGTTAGAAAACTGGCTTCGGTATACCAACGTGTTTATCACCCCATCCTGGCATGCTAGTAGGAAACCCTCGGTCTCAGACTTGAGCTCAGCAGATTTCAAAACCCAAATGTGAGCTTTCGAGATAGATTGAGTCTTTCTATGTTTCGGTAAAATACTCCGTGTTGCGGCCTATTAATGTGATCTTCTAAAAGCATCTGCTGTTCTGCTCTTTAACTGCAGTTCTTACGGCTTTAGACTCAAGCCTTACAAGTGACTGGTCGTCGTTTGGATCTATTGCAAATCTGAGACCGAATTTTTCCGCTGCTCGCTCCGCTGCCTTAAATAGAAACGCTCCAACATTAGCTGTTTTCTGTGTGCTCTTACTAGTTGCATCAGCGGATCAGTACTATTGGCAACTTGACAAGCAAGACTCAAAACCAGTCGATCGGCATACACTCTTAAGCTTAAAGGCCACGACCTCCTGGTGGCGTGGGAGGTAAATACGGGATATTGATGAGCGCGGGTGGATGCTACGGTGAAGATGCATCATTTTTCGTGTGCTGACGTCCAGCTCGCGCAGTTCCTCTCGCGTCCACTTAACCACTCCAAAAGAGTAGAGCAATACAGGCACTGCTAGCAGTTGGTAGCAAGGACCTTATTTATTCCGGATAGTTCGGATTCCCAAATTCTCCGTAAACGTCGCCTGTAATTGCCTCTAAGCTCGGTCTTCACAGCTCTAACATCTTGAGTCCGGTTTTGGTCGATTCCTAAATATCGATAATCCTCGTTGTTTTGTAGAGGGCGAAATAGCGCGCTATCGGCAAGCTGGTCAGCTTCTAAATCGTTTCCGTTTATTATTATTATTATTATTATTATTATTATTTTGATTAAATTTTGGGTGTAAAATTTTCTTGTCAAATCACCCGTCTTGCTTTTTCTAGAAAAATTTTCCTTGTCTGCGCAGGTTTTTGAGTAAACCTTTCTTGGCATTAAATTATTTTAAATAATAAGAAGTTTTTTTGGGGTAAGCAATAAATGTAAACTCATCCATTTTTATTATTATGCAAACTTATTTTTATTGGAACGAACTTAATTATCAGAAATACAAAAGTTATATGTTAATTTTGCTTGTCCTTCGACACGTGGGGCAATTTCTGAAGCATATTTACCTTTTCTATTGTTAAAAATTTATTACCCATTGAATTTCAAAAAGGATTAACTATAATAATTTAAAGTTCGTTGGTATTTCTTTTTTTAGTAAATTAAATAATTGTTTTGTATTTTTACGAAAAAAAATTTCCAAAAGTTGATATGAGAACCGTTTTCGAGATTTTGGTTTAAAAAAAATTACGACGCATTTTTTATTATAGCAAAATTTAAAAACATAACAAAATATATATAGTTAAACAATATATATTTAAATTTTCAATTAAATTATTGTTCCTAAATTATATTTAGCAAAACATAAGATAGGTGTTATAATTTTAAAAAATTCCATCTTTTACTTCTAAGCACATGTCAGCTCTGTGGTGAACACCCTGTATACGGGTAATTTGCAAGGGTTTGGCTGTTACTCTTTGCAGAATGAAAAATATACTTCATCTTAATTTAAATAAGCATATAGGTATACCAATTTAGTGCCCACGTGTGTGTTTTTGTATTTTTATTTTAATATATATATATATATATATATATATATTATATATATATATATATATATATATATATATATATATATATATATATATATATATATATATTAATTTTTAATATTAAACATTCAATCAACAATTTAAAAAAAAAATACTTTTAATCTTTTATTTCTACGGCGTAGTCTGTGAGACGAAATGATTTAAAAGACCAGAATAGAAACAGAAACAAAAAATGTAAATAAACTTTTAGTATTAATATCAAAGACATAACTAAACTATATTTTATTAAATTAAATTACATGAACCCAAATTTAGAAAAAAACTGTAAGCCAAAGAAAAATTATTGAACATACACTGGTAGTAATAAACACTTATTTTTAACAAATATTGGTGAAGCAAAGACAATATCCGGTAGTATGAGGAGAGGGTTTTTCTTTTTTGGTCTTGGTCTTGAAAACCAAGACCGAGACCAAGACCCCCTTTTTCGCTTGCAAGACCAAGACCAAGCCCGGGGGGATGCAAGACCAAGACCGAAGAGTGCAAGACTACGCAAGACCAAGACCGACCTGCAAGACTCTTGCACTTCTGCAACTTTTTATAAAATATTATATTATTCAATTTTTATATGAAATATACAGATGTATTCTATACAGAAATGACAAAAAATGTGGCGAGAACTCCCAAAAAAGGGGGATTATTTAATGAGAACGGGTTTTTTTTAATAAAATAATAATTAAGAATCACTTTATTTTTTTATACAGTTCTTTAACAACGATAATGAGTAAATTTAATTACATGTTTAAAAAATAGGATTGTGCCCAATGGTCTGACAGAGCACGATATCTCCGAAACCCTTCAGACAAAAAAGCTAGGGGTAAAAAATGAAGCGGAAAGTAACTTTCTTATTCCTAATGTTTTTTTTTAATTAGCTATCTAGTGATTCCATTTACGGGGTGGATCAAAATTTTAAAATCCAGAAAAACATAATTTTTATTCCACACTGAAAAAGTGGCACCATTAGATTGCTTCTTTAAAAATAAGATATAAATGTAAAAGAGATGAATTAATAAAAAAAAAATTTTTCATGTCACATATGAATAATTTTTATACAAATGGATTTTTAAAAATCACTTTCCCGGGTTTTTACGGAAAGGCAAAACAATGTTTTAAAAAATAATACTGACGTCATTTTTGTCAAAAACCAAAAAAAATTTAAAAAACCCTCTACGTTGCCATTGTTTCTATATGACAGTTTTACAATTTTACAGCATAATCTACAGGGTGGTGATTTTTTTAAAATGGATTTTCCGTCATAATTTTTTTTTTGGGGTTTAAAAAATAAAAAAAAAGGGGGTTTTCTTGAGGGGCAGTGGATTTTCGGAAAATTCTAGAATAGAAAAAAAAAATTTTCATTTTCGCACTTTTTTCTATAATTTTTGTATATTCAGTTTATCACCATAATGAACGGTTTTGGAGATATCGAGCTTTGTTACACTACTGAGCCACCTTGTATATGCAGAATGTTTATAAAGTATTTGTACAAACTTTGTACGGCAAATATTTGACTAATTTAAAGAAAAAAAAATTATATAAACTAAAAAGATTTTTGAATATTTTGTTTTTTCTGTCCCAGAAACCAATGTTTACATATTAAAATCATTTTCACGAAAATTTCAAATCTGGTTAAAATCAAAAGTTTTTTTGTTCTGCTCACACAGTGCATAGTTTTGTATTTCTTTTAATTTTATATGTTTGTTCAAAGAAAATTTAAATAATTCTTATCACTAAAATATTTCTTTATGCCACTAAATGTATAAAAACAAGTTGTGTCTTAATTCAGCTAAAAATGAAGTATTAATAAATAAACTCCTACATTTAAAAAATGCTTTTTAATGAAATAATTCAAACGTACGTGTAAGGCTAAAATTGACATATTTTATAATTTTAATGCAGAAAATATAGTTTCCATATTTATTTATTTTTAAGTATTAAAAAAATATATTTTATTCAATATTAATTAGTTTAAATTATTACTTCCAAAAAAAAAGCAAGACCAGCAAGACTCTTGCAGCAAGACCAAGACCAAGACCGAGACGGGTGGTGCAAGACCAAGACCAAGACCTTTCTTCGGCTTGCAAGACCAAGACCAAGACTAGCCCGGTCTTGGTCTTGCTTTGCTCATCCCTAATATCCGGGAAAAAATATTTTGGAAGAGGTTTTAAAAAATCTTTATAAACAAATATTAAATATGAGATCTGCTTTCAGCAATCGCCAATGTTCATTGTTTTAAGGTGCAATTTTTGCCTATGGGATCAGTGCCCCTTTTACATCATTATGTTTTTTTTTTAAGTTTTTTTTAAATAAACAAAAGGATGAACCCGATATAAGTCAATTTAAATATCAATTCGGTATTTGTGACGTAATCCCTTTGCCTGTTTGTTTTGTTTACAAGTGGTATAAAGTCTTAATTTTTTTAAATGTTATACATTACAGTAGGTTCATATCCAAAATAGTTTTTTTTTGTATATTTAACAAAATTAATAAAATAAATCTACCTTCTGGGAAAAAAAGGGAAAATCTTTAACATACTATTTGGGGAAAATGGGAAAAAACGACACTCCTTGTTAAGTTTACACCCTTTTTCCTCTCCTATCCCCCGTTTAAAAGGGGTGGTTCCCTTTCCCCGCGGCCGTCGCATGCGACTAAAAAGCGACTAACGCATGCGGCCGCCGTTTAACGGGGGGTTTTTAGGGCCGCGGTCAAAACCATGCAAAAATTAGTGAAAGGGGAAAAATCTTTGGTAAGAGTCGTGATGGATGATCTAGAATATATTTTTTTTAGAAGAAGGAGGGAAAAGGATGGAAATCTTTACAATTAGCCAATCTGAAAAATAAAATTTTATAAATCCAATATTTCAGCAAAAAGCAATGAGGGTTGTTATACTACATTAATAAATCGACATCTGCAACAGGATGAAGTAAAATTTTGAAAAAATTTTTTAGTGAATAAACAGAGTTTAGTTTTATTCTTGACTTAATAAAAAACGATATAAAGTCCGAGCCAGACAACAAGTTAAATCCAATAACCCCAGAGGAAAAATTAGCCATTTTAATAAATCTTTCAGGGTGAACCAAATTTAGTCTCATCATTAGGATCTCGGAAACTTAAAGAGATACGGGTC